>OZ024902.1:68365301-68497684 GCA_964017125.1 Flabesymbios commensalis | reverse complement strand
AGGCCCCTAGAAGCTAAATTCGACAAATAAAATATTCAAGTATATATATACAAGTAGGACGATAAAATAATTCAGGTGTTATGCAACAGAGGATTCAAAATTCGAGTCTTGGCGGTCTGAGGCTGAGCATGCTACATCTCGGTCCGTCACAGATGCTCCCCACAATACTGAATCTTTACAAGTGGACAGGAAATAACTCAAATCAAAGCATATCTCACACGATTCATAAAGGAAAGTTTTTTTGTTTCTTTGATATCTAAACATCAGAGGAGAGACAAACCCAGGGCCGTAATTCAGACTAAGACAAAGTACTGAATGTATATTTCTAGAATAATACATGTTAATTTACAAAGAAAAAGGAATAGAAATATACATTTATTGTTGAGGGGAGGTGCTTTCTACGTCTTTTTCTATTTTTCTCTTTTTAACACTAATTAACATTCAAATGTTTCCTCAAAATAAAAGTGTCATTACAATTGTAAACGGCTGAGACCAGCGATGATCGTTGCATGTGTCACTGTAACATGTTTATTGGGCATCTCTATGTGTCACTGTAACATGTGTATTGGACCTCTCTATGTGTCACTGTAACATGTGTATTGGGCCTCTCTATGTGTCACTGTAACATTCGTATTGGACATCTCTATGTGTCACTGTAACATGTGTACTGAACCTCTCTATGTGTCACTGTAACATGTGTACTGAACCTCTCTATGTGTCACTGTAACATGTGTATTGCACCTCTCTGAAACGACCCTGAGCATGATAGCCAAACTTGACTGAAAAATATCTGTAGAGTCTGCGATAACACCTGCTTGTGCTGACCTGCAGGCCACGGTACATATCTTATAATCTGAATCACCTTCTGCATGCTGGACGGTAATGTCAACATTGGCCATGTATTCACCAAGAAGGGTTATTAAAGCCTGTCCATTGGACGAATTCGCCAGAAATGCTTTATACTCATGATCAGGCTAAATTCTGCAGATACTGAGACTGACTCACCAACATAATTTCCCATTCTGCGATTATGTGCTTCGTCTTTAGTACTAAAGCAGTGTAATGCAATCCAACGCAATCCAATACTGTATCATTGACTGACTGACCAAATTATATAGATTTTGCTCAATTACTTGTTGAAATGAGGGCATTTTGTATTCAGGTGAAGTTTTAGGTGTGTTTTTACATAGCCACACCGAGTCAAATTATGTTGAAAAACATTTGTTAACATTTTGTCCATTAAACATTTCTGCATTTGATGACCTAAAAATGTGAATTATTTATATTTTAGGTATAATTTGACCTTGACCTTGAAAATGACCTCAGTTTGACTTCATTTGAATTTGAGATGTGAACAAGTAGAATCCCAGAAAAAATAGTGAGAAAATACAAAGTATATGTGGCTCTACTATGTTTAGTTCTCAAAAGATTGGAAAAATGCATAAACTACTGGCATAATGACGGCCATTTTAGATTTTACCCAAAAACGTAGCTTTTCCAGAGGTTGATTCGGGTAGGGGTTTTATGTGTTGTTCCACATAGCACCAATGAGTAAAGTAATGTTGAAAAACATTTGTTTACATTTTTGTAAATTAAATATTTTGGCATTTGTGCACTAACAAATGCTAATTGTTCACATTTTCAGGACTAATTTGACCTTGACTTTGAAATATCCTCAGTTTGACATCTTAGAAATTTGAAATGTAAACAAATAGAATTCCTTAAAAAAAAATATTGCGAAAAAACATATTATATGTGGCTCTAAGATGTTTAGTTCTGAAACGACTGCGGATTTATTAAAAATATATATATAAATTATTCACATTTTTAGGCTTAATTTGACCTTGACCTTGAAAATGACCTCTGTTTGACTTTTCATGAATTTTAAATGTGAACAAATAGAATCCATTAAAAATAGTGTGAAAAAAAACATATTATATGTGGTTCTACGATGCTTAGTTCTGAAATGAGAGCGATTTAAAAAAAATATATATAAAAATTACTGGTTAAATAATGGCGGCCATTTTCGATTTACTCGAAAACGAGGCTTTTCCCAAGGAGGATTTGGATGGGGTTTTATGTGCTGTTTTAAATACTTCACCCGAGTCAAATTATGTTGAGAAACATTTGTTAATATTTTTGTCAAATAATATTTTGGCATTTGTGCATCTAAAAAATGCAAATTTTACACATTTATAAGACCTTGACTTTGAAAATGACCTCAGTTTGACCTCTTACAAATTCGAAATGTAATCAAATATAATCCATTGAAAAAAATATTGCAAAAAAAACATATTGTATGTGGCTCTACGATGTTTAGTTCTGAAACGATAGCGATTTAATAAAAAAAATATATAAATTATTCACATTTTTAGGCTTAATCTGACCTTGACCTTGAAAATGACCTCAGTTTGACCTTTAAGGAATTTTATTTGTAAACAAATAAAATCCTTTAAAAAAATTAGTGCGAAAAGACATATTATTGTGGCTGTCCGTTGTTTTGTTCTCAAATTATAGCGATTTATTAAAAAAATACACCAATTACTGGTTTTTTGCGGCCATTTTGGATTTTACCTGAAAACGAGGCTTTCCCCAAGGATGATTTGGGTGGGATTTTATGGGTGTTTTTACATCGCCCCACCGAGTTAAATTCCGTTGAAAAACCTTTGTTAACATTTTTGTCCATTAAAAAATATTTATTGCCTGGACTAGTATTACATCTCTCTATGTACCACTGTAACATGTGTATTGGACCTCTCTATGTGTCACTGTAACATGTGTATTGCACCTCTCTATGTGTCACTGTAACATGCGTACTGAACCTCTCTATGTGTCACTGTAACATGTGTATTGGACCTCTCCATGTGTCACTGTAACATGCGTACTGAACCTCTCTATGTGTCACTGTAACATGTGTATTGGACCTCTCTATGTGTCACTGTAACATGTGTATTGGTCCTCTCTATGTGTCACTGTAACATGCGTACTGAACCTCTCTATGTGTCACTGTAACATGTGTATTGGACCTCTCTATGTGTCACTGTAACACGCGTACTGAACCTCTCTATGTGTCACTGTAACATGTGTACTGAACCTCTCTATGTGTCACTGTAACATGTGTACTGAACCTCTCTATGTGTCACTGTAACATGTGTATTGGACCTCTCTATGTGTCACTGTAGCATGTGTATTGGACATCTCTATGTGTCACTGTAACATGTGTACTGAACCTCTCTATGTGTCACTGTAACATGTGTACTGAACCTCTCTATGTGTCACTGTAATATGTGTATTGGACCTCTCTATGTGTCACTGTAGCATGTGTATTGCACCTCTCTATGTGTCACTGTAATATGTGTACTGAACCTCTCTATGTGTCACTGTAACATGTGTACTGAACCTCTCTATGTGTCACTGTAATATGTGTATTGGACCTCTCTATGTGTCACTGTAACATGTGTACTGAACCTCTCTATGTGTCACTGTAACATGTGTACTGAACATCTCTATGTGTCACTGTAACATGCGTACTGGACATCTCTATGTGTCACTGTAACATGTGTATTGGACCTCTCTATGTGTCATTGTAACATGTGTGTTGGGCATCTCTATGTGTCATTGCTGGCCACATTTGGCATGAGTTCAATTATAGTAGATTAAAACTCCCTTTCTCAGTACAACAAACCTAGTTTTCATGGTTTCTTATGACTTTCTCGCTGTAAATGCAATTTATACTGTACTCCAACTTGAAAGCAAGTTTTAAAAACGTACATGTTGATCATCGGTCAAGCACAATTGGTTCATATTGGCTTTTGACGCCACAGGGGGTCATTACGTGATTTTTACACATGTCATTGGCTAATTGATGAAAAATCAATATTTTGTTGATAATAAAAGAGTAGTTTTTGATGGGTCAGATTGACAAGCCATATCAATATTTTAATTGAAATCATATTTTCACAAAAATAGAAATAACAAAAACAAAATTACAAAAAAGAAAATAAATAACAATGGCAAATAGCGGGCTGTAAATTTCTTCAGAAGTTCAATGATGGCATTGAGAAGCTCGTGTGTTCATTTTATAATATTTGTAAAATCACATAGTTTAAAATTTAAATGTAATCTAGAAGTCACCTGATTTAGCCTCCGGTTCTGAGTTAATATCTGTGTGTACAGATAATATCACCTGTCAGTATAATACTGATGATTGTAGTGATGCGGGTGCACCCTTGTAATTTCTATAGTTATAATTTCTTGAAGCTGTCTCGTGTCAGACTGACAAACAATGATTAGTGTTTTTACAAAAAATGACCCGGACGATATCGAAATGTTAAAATGCCGATTGGCTTTATGACATTTAAACATTTTGATAAATATGTTATAAAGCTAAATAATGGCATCGTTAACCATGCCATGCCGCGCTGAATGTCACCCAGCGACCATTGTTGTGGCCCAGCCACAACGACGCCATCACACAATATCAGGATATAATTAGCATTAGGCGCGCTATAATGAGCTGGTAAATTAATGTGTATATGCTGGTTGTAAACAGGATGCACGTTATATTGTGCACTGGAATTCATATAAATTTATAGATTTATCAAAGTGTGTATGTATAATCTAAGTGTGTATGTAGTAAAATAATCATTTTTATCATTGCATGCCAGAATACGTATGGCTAGTAGCTTTAACTGTTTTTACAGCAAAATATTGTTGTATTGTTGCTAAGTAATCACGAGAGGTTTCAATGCTTTTGTAGCGTCGCAGACGGTGGTCTAACATAAAAGCAACAAGGATCAACTGTCGTGTTAGCTGGGCGGTTCTACCATAGATGTCAATCCAAAACAATTGAAGATGTTAAAATTGTAATAATGACAATTTTCTTTGTTTTTTGTACTTTCGTTCATATTTTGTTCCACCTTTACCATCTCTACAAACTTTTTTTTTAAACAAATCAACATTTGGACGTGATTGTATCAGGTAGTGTCCTTGTGTGACACATGGTATAATATGATCACATTCAGGGTGGGTGCCCCTTTTTAAGATACATTTTTAGCACTTTATGATGGCTTTATCAGCAATAAACAAATTGGCCGCCATTCAGACCATGACCTCACTTTAGAGACCGCGTGATAGTCATTTTCTAAGGTCAGACAATGTTCAACACACTTGGGGTGGATTATTCTTGTGTCCACCATGGATAGACGAATGGGGTTTTAGGCCACCTTTGTCCACATAATAATAGGCTTCAGCCACTGGATTCGAAATTTGAGCCCGGGTCGGATAGCTCCTAGAGTATGAATAGCTGACGGTGACTCCATTTATCCCAGAGAGACCTAGTGTCAAACACTCTATTGCAGAGAAGCGCGCAGGGCGAGGGCTGACGCGAGATTATGCACTAGTTCTGGTATAAACCTTATAATGCCTCTCTCTTTTCACCTGTAGATGATTGTACAATTTGTACAAGAATTGGCAACGTACGTCCGGGAGACAATGAACCAGGGCTGCTGAGCCATATAGAAACAACCGTTTGAGCGACCAGCCCCCAGAAGAAAGGGGAAGGACTGCCCCTCTTGAGATGTGCTTTGATTTCTGAGCAGTGTGTTTTTAAACCACCATCATTGAACCGTCATCTTTAGCCAACCATCCGCGTCCGCCGTGCCATCACCCAAGCTAGCAATGTAATGATAAAGAGCCCATTGTTTGATATGTCAAACAAGACGGCTTCCCTCAGAGCCCCTATTTTCTGTGGGAACAGGAGTTCAACCGTTATCCGTCAACCGTCTACCGTGTTTATGCGTCAGCCCGGATTTCAGCTACATGTAGCAATTGGTCCAGAATTGTATTTGAGCCCGATCGTTTTAAAGCCCTGTGTGTCTTCAAGTGATCTGAATGTTTCAACCGCCAGTGCTGTCATCCTAGTTTTGATCATAGGGACATTAGTGAGATCATGCAGGTCTATTTTTCTTGCTCGGTCTTAGTAGGTTAGACCAAGTGCTAGTCTCAGATCACTTATTTTAAAAGATCGGCATTTACTTCACTTGTGATTCCCTTAAAGCTCCAGTTATCAGTGCACCATATCCAAGGACAGGGCGTATAAAGCATTTGTAGACTTTTAGAATGGTATAGGGTCTGGCGCCCACACTCTATTGCCGATAGTTTAAGGCCTTATATATGTGGCCAACACCAGTGCCTGCACTGATGCGGCAGCTACATTGGCACCGCTGTTAAGCAGAGGAACCAGGGTACGAATTTCAAACTTTTTTGATAATACAAATAGAATTTAATGTAATACCAAATTTGTGAATAATTTTAGTACACTGATTCCGTTGGAATGATTTTGTCATTTTCAATGTAATCTAGAGGTCAATAGACAATAGTGTTTTTGGCTGCCAATAACCCCAATGCAAATTATATCTTTTTACTAGTGACAAAATAATATTTCATGCAATATCTAGATTTAGACTAGTTTGAATACGCTGATTTATTTGAATAGTGTTTTTCTACATTTTCAGGTTACTTAGAGATCAAAACCAAGAAAACTGCCTATGAAATTAGCAATTTTTGCCAATGATCAATATTTTCAGCTCTTATGTAGTCATGCATGTGAGTGTATAAAAATACGACTCCCTCTCACGAATAAAAATTCTCACACATGATGTATCATACCCACAGAAGTAGTGTCCACAAGTCTTATCCCAAGTCCCCTGCATAAATCTCTTAGAAATGTATTTATTGCCAATACTTCTCAATTTAGCGAGGGCCACTTTACCTCCAAATCTTTGGATTGAATTCTGAAAACCTGATAGCCACGCCCTCTAAAACATGGCCTACATTACTGTAATGACCATAGGTTATTATTTCAAAGCTCCACTGCTCAGATGCAAGACAAAGATTTCCAAGGAACTGTTGGGTGTTGAAAAGTGTTTTTTCATGAGCTGTTTTACAATACACCTAAATTGAGATTCCGTCCATTCATGCTTTTAAACTATGTGATAATTGATAATTTTCCGCCCATCCCCCCTCCCCCGAAGGCAATTATAAGCCAATGAATCCTTAGTTCAAAATGACAATTACTGTTATTTCATCAGACCTCTACCAACTGCAAGCGATCTATCTATCTATCGCTGATCTTCAAAATCTATGGGATTGTATAATTTTTATCCAAATTGCTGACGCAATTGAATTATTTTAAAACAATATATTCACAGCAAAATATATTGCATTTAAATCGGTGGATTTACGTTTTTATCAAACAAATAAATATGTAAATGACGTCTAATTGATTTTAGTGTATGGTTGATTAGAACTCAATAGTGACGTAACTCACCTACCCCATACAAGTGTGTATGACCTCACCTACACCATACAAATGTGTATGACCTCACCTACCCCGTACACGCGTGTATGACCTCGCCTACCCCATACAAGTGTGTATGTCCTCACCTACCCCATACAAGTGTGTATGACCTCACTTACCCCATACAAATGTGTGTGACCTCACCTACCCCATACAAGTATTATGACCTCACCTTCCCCATACAAGTGTGTATGACCTCACCTACCCCATACAAATGTGTGTGACCTCACCTACCCCATACAAGTGTGTATGATCTCACCTACCTCATACAAATGTGTGTGACCTCACCTACCCCATACAAGTGTGTATGACCTCACCTACCCCATACAAATGTGTGTGACCTCACCTACCCCATACAAGTGTGTATGATCTCACCTACCTAATACAAATGTGTGTGACCTCACCTACCGCATACAAGTGTGTATGACCTCACCTACCCCATACAAATGTGTGTGACCTCACCTACCCCATACAAGTGTGTATAATCACACCTACCCCATACAAATGTGTGTCACCTCACCTACCCCATACAAGTATTATGACCCCACCTTCCCCATACAAGTGTGTATGATCTCACCTACCCCATACAAGTGTGTATGATCTCACCTACCCCATACAAATGTGTGTCACCTCACCTACCCCATACAAGTGTTATGACCTCACCTTCCCCATACAAGTGTGTATGACCTCACATACCCCATACAAATGTGTGTGACCTCACCTTCCCCATACAAGTGTGTATGATCTCACCTACCCAATGCAAATGTCTGTGACCTCACCTACCCCATACAAGTGTTATGACCTCACCTTCCCCATACAAGTGTGCATGACATTACCTACCCCATACAATTGTGTATTACCTCACCTACCCCATACACGTGTGTATGACCTCACCTACCCCATACAAGTGTGTATGACCTCGCCTACCCCATATAAGTGTGTATAATCTCACCTACCCCATACAAATGTGTGTGACCTCACCTACCCCATACAAGTTTGTATGATCTCACCTACCTCATACAAATGTGTGTGACCTCACCTACCCCATACAAGTGTGTATGACCTCACCTACCCCATACAAATGTGTGTGACCTCACCTACCCCATACAAGTGTGTATGATCTCACCTACCTAATACAAATGTGTGTGACCTCACCTACCGCATACAAGTGTGTATGACCTCACCTACCCCATACAAATGTGTGTGACCTCACCTACCCCATACAAGTGTGTATAATCACACCTACCCCATACAAATGTGTGTCACCTCACCTACCCCATACAAGTATTATGACCTCACCTTCCCCATACAAGTGTGTATGATCTCACCTACCCCATACAAGTGTGTATGATCTCACCTACCCCATACAAATGTGTGTCACCTCACCTACCCCATACAAGTGTTATGACCTCACCTTCCCCATACAAGTGTGTATGACCTCACATACCCCATACAAATGTGTGTGACCTCACCTTCCCCATACAAGTGTGTATGATCTCACCTACCCAATGCAAATGTCTGTGACCTCACCTACCCCATACAAGTGTTATGACCTCACCTTCCCCATACAAGTGTGCATGACATTACCTACCCCATACAATTGTGTATTACCTCACCTACCCCATACACGTGTGTATGACCTCACCTACCCCATACAAGTGTGTATGACCTCGCCTACCCCATATAAGTGTGTATAATCTCACCTACCCCATACAAATGTGTGTGACCTCACCTACCCCATACAAGTGTTATGACCTCACCTTCCCCATACAAGTGTGTATGACCTCACCTACCCCATACAAATGTGTGTGACCTCACCTACCCCATACAAGTGTGTATGATCTCACCTACCTCATACAAATGTGTGTGACCTCACCTACCTCGTACAAGTGTGTATGACCTCACCTACCCCATACAAATGTGTGTGACCTCACCTACCCCATATAAGTGTGTATGACCTCACCTTCCCCATACAAGTGTGTATGTAACTCACCTACCCCATACACGTGTGTATGACCTCACCTACCCCATACAAGTGTGTATGATCTCACCTACCTCATACAAATGTGTGTGACCTCACCTACCCCATACAAGTGTGTATGATCTCACCTACCTCATACAAATGTGTGTGACCTCACCTACCCCATACAAGTGTGTATGACCTCACCTACCCCATACAAGTGTGTATGACCTCACTTACCCCATACAAATATGTATGACCTCACCTACCCCATACAAGTGTGTATGATCTCACCTACCCCATACAAATATGTATGACCTCACCTACCCCATACAAGTGTGTATGACCTCGCCTACCCCATACAAATATGTATGACCTCACCTACCCCATACAAGTGTGTATGACCTTATCTACCCTATACATGTGTGTGTGACCTTATCTACCCTATACAAGTGTGTATGACCTTAACATTTTGTTATAAAAAGAAATTTTAGCAACAAACCATAAGTTCAAATCCTAAGCCAGTATTATAGCGCCGTACCCCATACAAGTGTGTATGACCTCACCTACCCCATACAAGTGTGTATGACCTCAACTGACCCCTTAATGACTTTTGATTATAATATTAGTTATTTAATGGCATATTAGAATTCCGTGCCTCACATTGAACATTTTGAGTAGTCACACGACATATATGAAAACATCCTTAACTACAGTCTGTCCGATAGTGGATGATGGTTCAAAATGAAAGTTAGGTCTAACTTTTGAACCATTCAATATTTTTTTACGAATTTTTCAGGATCGATGCCAAATGTCTAGAAAATAGGGTTTACAAAATTTCATAAAAATCGCTTGATTGACTGACTGGATTCCGGAAAGCTAATTTCCTTTTGAACCATCCTCCACCGTCGGACATACTATAGTATATGTCATCTTTATAAATGACCTTACATGATAACTTTTGATTACAATATTGGTTATTTTAATGTCACGTATTAGCATTTGGTGCATCACACTGAAGATTTTGAGTGGTCACAAGACAATAAAACAGGATTAGCTCTGATATGGCGATTTATTTGATAACCTTAAATAAACCTTCATGACCTTAATTACATTGAGCCCCCCCCCCCCATCTTACTGGTCACTTTTAAAACTTTGGTCAAAAGTTATCATTCCAATATCCCGAAAATACACAGACGATAATTACCATGATTACCAAAATATGAGTTGTATTATATACAGCGATAATTACATTTGGTGTTCCAGAGAAAAAAAGCACACCAGGGAAACCTGGGGACACTTCCTGACTAAATTGGGGATCATTGCAGAAAAAAAGGTTGATGATAATCGTGCGATCATTCGTCTAAAACATACGCGGTCAATTTCATTATTTACGTAGCAAATAATTGCTTATCAAATAATTTATACTAAATACTAAAGTGTGATAGCATAGATGCGCCACATCTTACATAGACCAGTAGACACGAGCCATTGCCCCAATGTTGTTTTAAACGTTACCCTAGAAATACTTTCCCATCCAAACATTTTGCCACCTTGGGTGGTACTGATATTTGTTCTGGTCCGTGGATTAATATTTTCAACGCGTTGACCTAGCTCTGCACTTGACAGAAATGCATTGTATTATGCGTTTCTGCTCTTAGGCATGTGATTCTTCGATGACCGCGTCGACAATTCAAAAGCGTGAGATGTATAGGTCAGTCGGTGTAGGGAATAAATGATTAGTCACCAAGTTGGCATTTCTTCAGTATTAAGTATGAACTTATTAAGTTGTTTTATATAATTGTTTGATACAATTTATGTTGTCTCTGAGCTACATGAGTTCAAAGTTCGAATCTCGCGTCTGGAGGGCAGTGTCATCAGTCTGATTCCAATCTCACCATTCCTATATGCACCTACTTTAACTTGGCCTTTTATAAAGCCACTTACATTCCATTCATCTCCAGGGTAATACAAGCACCCTTCTTCACATCCCTGTCGCGCACGACCAAAAAGCAATAACTGCTTACTTTTAAAGTCAGCTTTACTGCATATTGACTTTACAATGTGAGCACATTACTCGTGTTTGGTCGCATGAGATGAAACAATAAGTTATTTAATAATAAGATAGTATATGCGTCATGCTGGATGTAATAGCGAGCTTGGTATCACCCTATTGTCAGTACTAAATTACCTCATACAATCATTATATCCTGCAGGACAAACAGCAGCAACATCTTACTTCAAAATAGTTTTGTCAAACAACACATGTTTGAATAATTCTCCAAAACGTGGTAATGTGAATTGATTTACTATATATTTTTCATTTCAATATATTTTTATATCTGAAGAAGGACATATTTATTGTGTTATGGTTTATAATATTGTGCGAGCATTCGTCTAAACATACACGGTCAATTTCATAATTTACGTAGCAAATAATTGCTTATCAAATAATTTATAATAAATGCTAAAGTGTGATATCATAGATGCGCCACATCTTACATAGACCAGTAGACACGAGCCATTGACCCAATGTTGTTTTAATGTTGGGCCAGGTGGACCAACATCCAAACAACATTGGGTCAATGTCTCGTGTCACATTTTGTAGGAGAGGTATAATGTTAGTATTGATAATCGATATTAACCTTTTCACTACCATACATGACGGAAATTTCCGTCGTCATTCGTCAATGAACGTAACCATAAAATGACACAAATTTTCGTCAAATATATACTACATTCATGTATTTTTCGTCATTTGAAGCTGGAAATTGCGTTAGCAATTCCAGCTTCAAATGACGAAAAATAGAACTCCTACACCAGTATATCTGGATCCTGGCATGCACCCCGGCCTGGAAGTCAAAGAGTTAATGAGTCTGTTGTGCTGATTATGCTGGCCAGCTGGTGTCGTGTACATTGTATAATAGCACAGTATTTTAGTCCATACTTGAGTTCAGATACACGGGACTTTGTAAAGTAGCATCCTGCGCTGGTCAGTTTATGAAATAACTCATATTTGCATGTTTGGACATCTGTTACTCATAGATCTACCTGCTCATTTTGTAAGTAGGCCTATATATCCATTATCCTATTATAATATTCTAAAATGCTTCTTCCCCACACATTATTCATGTGTACATGTTAATCATGTTAGTAACTAGATATAAAACTGGAAGTGGCTAAATGATGGGCAATCGTCTGATCATTTTGGTCCACTGATGAACCACACTTTCATGACAAATGACTTTTTTATTGTACAGTTATATATTAATATGCCGGTCGATAGGCATACTTACCAAGTGGCCCGCGTAGATCATTTACCCATTTCACCTGATGTTGGTCGAATGCTGGCTCAACATTCAAGCAACATTGGGCGAGCGTCGACTGTTAGCTGTGTGATTGCCTTTATGCAAATGAGATTTAGAAACGAGGCTGTGCGGCAGCATGTCCGTCAAAGAAGAACCATAATATCTATAACGGCGTCAGTTGTTCGGTATCTGTTACGGTGTAAGTAACGATTTCAACGTAACAATTACAGCGTGTGTAATAGATAACAAGCAATTAAACCATTCAACCATGAGCTCAGAATCAGAATGTGAGTATAGTAGGATATTTACCATTAAATGAACGAAAACCAATATAATCAGTAAATAACGTGTCGTGTATTCTCTCCAGACTGAAATTACCAGCGCACTCATCATAATAAACAAAAAACATATCAAACACCTATACTGCTCTGCAAAGCCAATGGACTAAACAGTTGCTGTCGGTTGCCTTTGCACACCAGTTAATATTGTTCCTTTTTGGTCGCGATGTAACTACAACATAGAGCGATTCCTCATATTTACACGACGGCACATTTCATCACATGACGGCATCAGTTGGTCACCAAAGGGCGTTTCAATAATTTAGATGAGAGTAAATTTTGCTACGAAAAAACACTACTAGTATTTTTCTATTGCTTTTTTATTAAAGTGTGTTATAATTGCTAATAACCAGTTAATATTTTACGCAGTTATTTGAAAACAGTGTACCTGCAGGGCCTGCAACTGCGATGCATGAGTAGTTTAAAACGTAATGAAAAAGCATTTAGAGCCACATCAGCCACAGTGTCGTGTAAGTCACCTTTTTTTGTGGCACATATAACATTTATTTGAGTGGAACACATAGTCCAGGGTAGTTAAGCCTACAAGTATTGAACATAGGAGCTAATTGCAACAGAAAAACATTAAAAAAAAGGCTACACTTATTGTGAGACAAACGAAGAAAGACATAATGCATTATCGTGTTCAGTAGGCTTAATTTGTAGAAAAAATATTCATAGAGCTGCTGGTATATCTGTCATAATCGGTATTACATGATTATCGACCATTCGCCATCCCCTATCCACTCGGCCGCATTCGAGGAACTCCTCCTCGTTGCTGAACTCGGAGGCCGTCACATTAGGATATGTCCACATAGCTGCTGCTGTTGTCGGAAGTAATTAATAATATTGTATGTTCGTGGTCTTCGTATTTATCGTCTCATGTTATACATCAAATAATTTGAATTGTCCACGTTTTTGTCACCATATAAAAACACCAAGGCTTTTTCTCTCCAGCTTCGACTATTTAAAAGTTTATTGTTGAATCGCTTTTTATTTTATCGATATAGCTATTTTGTTGTTATCTCACTACTCTTGGATAACATGGAGAGGTTTTGAAGGTATACATATTTTATTTGATTAGCGACTATCACTAGATGAGTTTTCTTTATCCTTATTGACTTATTATGCTGATATTGTTCACATTTTTTTCTAGCCTCCGCGTTGTGCAGGGGTACTGGGATGATTGCTAGATTGCATTAGTGTACAGCAATCATCCAAGGGCAGCTCGTATCTGGCCAAAATTTTTGAGCGGATTGCCAGTGGCATACCCTGGTTCCTCGGCTCAACAGCGGAGCCAATGCAGCACCCGCACCATTGCTGGCGCTGGTGTAGGCCGTGGTAGCCTCAAATAACCGGCAATAGCGTGTTTGATGAAATTAGGTCTCTCACGGGGAATGAATAGAGTTACCCTTCCTATTGTTACTTTGGGGACTATCCGACCTGAGGATAGCGGAGCTGCGCGAAATGCCACGGAGTTTCAGCAATAAATTGCGCATCGAAACCAAGTCTTCGGCCGTCTGGGCATGTCTGAGGGTGGATCTCTTAGACATGCCAGAACCCGTTATCGGGCGAGAGAAGGAAAACGTTCTCAATAACTCACCATGCCCTATCATCCCCACTCTCACATTATCATCTGTACATCATTCATCTCATCAATTGACTACAACGTTTTTATTGTATTACAATGTGACTTAAAGGACCATTTGTGCCGAAAAGTGACGTAAAGCAATGCTTTACTACTACTACTACTCCACGTTGTGCATCATGGTTGTGCATCTGTACGTTTTTTTAGAAATAATAGGAATCTTGGAATCACTTCAAGAGATTAGGGACGATGACGTCATTTCGCCAAGAAGCACTGAGGATCAGGAGAGAAGCGATCACGGTAATGGCGGCCTCGTCGTGTTAAGGTTGATACCGGTGTATCGACGTTCATTTCGCACAGGGCCCCTCGCTGCGCGCTCCTCACATCACTTCAAGTAAAACGCAATATAAATGTTTTGAATTAGAACCTTCACAATAATAACAATAATTCAAAACATTTACAAAGTGATTAGCTATGCTAGAAAAGTGATACATGATGAATGATGAATAAATAATCACAAATTGTATGTAGGATTTAAAGATGAGCCACGATAATACTTAAAAACTAACATTATAACGTATCTAAGATTGTATGCACTCTATACACGTAATCGTTGCATGTAGTTATATACACTTTTGTATGTCATTTCCGGTAGCAGACGACACAATTATTCAATTAATTGAAGTAAATATTTTATTTGTAAATCATCTTCTTGTTGTTGTTGTTGAAAATGGTGTGGTATGTCTTGACAGTGATAGCGCACGTATTTCTTAGAGTTACAGTGACTTTGTAAGCAATGATTTTTTCATAATATAATTATCATGATCTACCTCCCTACCCCTTAAAATACGTTAGGGGACTTTTAATGTGTCAATATTTCATATAATCAACAGTACTTTTTAATCAATCGCCCAATGGTAGTCAGTTTGAGAATGTGAGCCTTGTAACTCAACGGTAAAAAACAGTAACTTCCTACGTGGGAACTAAATAGTTACTGATATTTGCCTTTGCATGGATGAGCTGTATTTGGCGCTCCCCAGGTAGATTAGCTGGTTCTAATCTATTTCAAGTATACATAACGAAATTGATTTTGATGCTCCAGGGGCTACTTGAAACATATTTTGAATATGTTTTTTTATTCCGTTACTGTAACCTGTATCTCTACCATATGTGAGGGTGTTGGAAAATACTTCTGAATATTAATTTAGGTTTTAGATTCACATAGGTCATTATGCATTTAGAAATATAATACAGCTGTAGGCCCTATATGAACAGGATATGCGGGTGACAACAAACAACAACCAAATAATTATAGCTGTTTGAGGCCTATATATAGCCCACCCGTGTCTTCAGAATATAATGATCATTATATTGGCTACAGCATGAAGGACCATGGCTTGATAAATGGCTTGTGAAATGTCAACTGTTCACTATGAATAGTTATACCACAGTATAAGATAAGCTTATTATTATTATACTAAAATAATATATTGTATTGGAAAGTGAAGCATACATGTAGAGTGTAACTTACGATATGACTCAGACAGCATATTGGTCATACTATGAGCTCAAGAAAAACAAGTCTTGTTTTGATGTGTTCAGATTCAAACAATTTTTTTGTCACACAACAAAAACAGACATACATATGTAACCAAATAAGATGACAAAAATACATTATAATATATGTTGTGAGGATCAGGAGACCTGCATTAAGATCAATGTTGATCGCTATCATGCAGGCCATCAGTTAGAAAAAAAATAATAACAAGGATCATCGCGCAATACGTGAGAGGACGCATCCCCTCCCCATGGAGAGCTGATGTCCCCGCCTCATATAGCGAGATGACATACCATGTAGCAGCGTGAAAGCAGCACAGAATATAACTTTAAAATAATAGAGCTGCACTGCCCTTTAAAGCCTAAAGGCAGTATCCGCTTACTTTGGAAGTAAGCAGGTACCGCCCATTGGCCCGGCCACACACAGCAGTGCAGGTAAATATTATTATCTTTATTGTTATAAAAAAGAAGGAGAAAGGGAGTATGACAAAAACATGAGTCATGTCTACTGTTCGCGTTATGACAAAACCTCTAATAAAGTACATTAAAGATTAACAATCAAATATAATGAAAATTTATCGATGGCATACATAACAATTTAAGACAAAACACTGCAATTGATAACAATTTATGAAATAAGTACGTGTATAAATTATAACTCCTCAGTAAATATGTGCAAAAAAAAATATCTTTGCCAAGGGGCGGTGATGAATTAATACATTTTGGGATACTGTACAAGATACATTTAGTAGCAAATTCATGTTTAACGGTTATTATATTCAAATCATTGATATTTATAAACTAATGTTGTATCTTTGACATTTTCTGGCAAAATTTATTCTTAGGAAATATTCTGGTAAATTTTGACTAATGTATTTATAGTAAAATTTAATTTGACACAATTTAAACATATCCGTTACTTTTAAAATATGCTTAATGTAATAGATCTAATCGCTCTTTTTGTAACTGCGTACTAGTATCAGGCTGGTCATCCCAAATTAGAAAAACATAATTAATATGCGGCAGGATTAATGTTTTGTATAGTTGAATTATTATCATCTTAGGTACATATAATTTTATTCTGTGGATAATGCCAATTACTTACATAAAATTTGACTTCGCAACATTTAATTTTAGCCATAATGTAATTTTTCCTAACTCTTTATTTATTATTTTCTCAAATTCTGTATCATGGATATCAATTGTAGTAATTAAAGTAGTATCATCGGCACACAGAATGAATTAAAAAAAATACTAGAGTTAATAATGTCATTTATATAAGTGATGAAAAACAAGGGCCCTAAATTTGACCCTTGTGGAACGCCAGTGGTAATGTTGAGTATATCAGATTTACAGATATCAAAATCTACATATTGGGTTCTATCGGAAAAATAATTTGTTAATAATTTGTTGGCCTGCATTGATACCCCATAAAAATATATTTTTTAAATTAAAATTTGGTGATTTAATGTATCAAAGGCTTTTGAACGATACAGAAATATTTCAATAGTTATTTTACCTTTATCCATTAATCCATATAATTTGTCTGTTAATTCCAAACAAGCTAATTTCGTTTAATGTTTTTTTCTAAATCCATATTGACTTTTGCTAAATAAATGGTTGTCTTCAAAATAAGATTAGAGTTGGTCATGTATAACCCTTTCAAAAACCTTCGAAGCAGCTGGAAGAAATGATATGGGACGGTAATTAGAGAACATAGTAAATCGGTACTATTTTTGGGGCTATTTTTAATTTTTGGGGACAAAATCCTTTCTTGAGGGTTTGATTGATTATTATGGTAAATAGCTTTGTAATAATATTTTTAATTGACTTAAATGCCAAAGTAGATTTACCATCATGTCCAAAGATAGTTTTGCTGTTTAAGTTGGTTATGATTTTGTCAACAACTGTTTTTGTAACAGGTTTAAAATCTAGGTTTACTTCCGGTTTCAATGTAAAATAATAACTGAAGCGTTTATCGGGGAAATTGTTATATTAGTTGCAAGGCTAGGACCTATATTCGCAAAAAAATGAATTGAATCTCTTGTCTATCATATATATTCTTTCCGTAAAATTTAAAGAAGTCTGGCATTTTTACTTTATTTCTGGCTTTATTGAGCATAATATTTATTTCCGTCCAGTTTTGTTTTATATTGTTACTATACTTTTTAAATAAATTATGATAATAGTTACGTTTAGCAAGTCTAATAGTTCTTCGTAATATTGTATTATAAGTATGTAAATTAAAAGTATATTATGTAAAAAGTATATTATGTGCCTCACTATCTGGTGGGCTTATCTGCATTCTTCTATATAAATCATTCCAAAAGTTTTTGAATTTTAAAATACCAATACTTATCCAACTACTCTGTTTATGTTTTAACATATTGAACTTTATTGGGAAAGCATTTAGTTCTATGATTCTATTATGGCTTCGAAAATATTATAACTAGTTTCTGGGTCGGCATCTAGATCGTGATCAAGACTGTCTAGTAAGTTTGCTGATGCAAGCTCAGTTGCAAATTTGTGTATGTTTTATTTATTTTATTTATTACTAATTATATACTTTTGGGGTTTATTATATTTCTTATTATTAACATATAAACATATAAATAAGGCTGGTGGTCGGAAAATGTATCTATCAGTATCCCGGATGTTGCACTACTTAAGAATTCCGAGCTTTTGCATAAAAAGTTCTCTATTATGCATCTGATCGAGAAAATCTAGTTGGTAGTGATATGTGGGTAAAAATTAAAAGAGGTGATAAATGTAAAATATGTATTAACTATATTTGGCTTTGTCAATTCTAAAAAAATTATAGTAATATAATCTCCTGCTATAATAACTTCAGTTTTAGACCGGTCTCTCCTCTCTCCTGACATTGTGTGACGTAATCTAATTTTGTGCCATTTATTTCATCAACTTAATTCAAGTGTTGGGGTATCATGTGACCGGATCGTCTTCATAGTATACATGTGACGGTTCCAATATGTGAGTGAGCGGAAGCATAAGGTTTCTTCTTTTACGCAGTCCGTCCTCCAGGAATTTAGTACTATTTACCTTCTACCTTTAGGTAAGCTCAAGCTCCTCCGTCGGCACGGAGTCAAATTTCATATTCACGCTGATGACACTCAGTTATACATGTGTGGAATTTGACCTCCAGGATGTTGTGTCGTCCTCCCTGAAAGCTCTACCCAGCAGACATATAACATTTGTTTAAAATGTATACAACGACGGCCCAAAGTCTATGATGCTGGTCCAACATTGTATACATGTTATAAAAATGTGTTTCCTGGGTACTGACACTGGAAGAATGCACTAAGGAGATTAGTGTGTGGATGGTGCGTAACAGAATAATGTTCAATGATAGAAAGAGTTTCAAATCATAGTACGTCGTCATTACAAGGCCAAATCCGCAACATGGACATGCACATGAGGCACGTTAGTAGTATAAGGCACCACCTCGATGATACCACACTCGTGAAGGTGGTGATGGCACGCCTTACTATACCAAATCTGCCTTGTATGGTGGTATACTATATTCTGAATAAACCATGAACAATGACGCCAGGCTAGTAAAATAAATCGACAAAATACGACCATGTCACAACGGTCCTGAAAGACATGCATTGGCTACCAGTCAAGTTGAGTATAATTTTCAAAGTTGTTAGACCAAGAGCCTGTGACAGAAGATTTCACCCCATCTGGCCCTTACAAATTCAACCGCTGATGCTAATTAGTTCATCGAATTGATTAAAAAAAATTTGTCAACTGCGTCAGGGAGGTCGGATCTAGACCCCACCCCCAGCAAAAAACATCCCCAGCGAGTTGATTTCACCCCATCTGGCCCATGGACTAAATTTGGTCACAACATAGTAGTACATCAATGCAATATAAAAAAACGTACAACTGACTAAAATCAGGTTGGGAAGGTTTTGTCAGATCCGTTATAAGTGAGCACCCCAACCCTCGCCATCAATTTGTTTACACACAAACCTTGTCAAAACAAAGTGGTACACCAATAAATAATTTTTAAAACCCGTAAAACTTACAAAAAATAATGTAGGGAAGGTGTTGTCAGATCCCTCATGAGTGTCCATTCCCCTTACAGCCTCAACATGCCCCCCCCCCCCCTTCGAACGCGTACCCACCAACACAAGCTAAATATGTGTTAGCCATTAGGACAGACAGCTTGTACAGTCAAGGTCTGCTGTAAAAGCTCTCCTGGCTCTTCTGTCATGTTCCTCACACAGGAGCCATCAGCAAGAAATACTTGCTACTTGTTACTTGTTGTATATGTTTCAAGGTCATCTAAGGGTCAAACCCAAGATGGCGGGCCATTTTTTCATCTTTAAATTTCTTGAATATAAAATAAAAATTCCATTCCCTGATGACATCCCCTTTTGACTAAATCAATGACGACAAACTCAATACAATATTGTGTATGCTTTATGATCATCTACGGGTTATCACATATGGTGGCCATTTTGAATCCAGATTATTCTTTACATATCACATAAAAAAACAACGTGAAAAAGCTGCTAAAAATATTTAAGGGTCTTGTTGTGACAAAAATGTTCATTTTTGCAACTACACCATATAATACTTTACTTATGTTTTACGTATTCAAATAATACGCTCGGTTCCAAAACATATTATGTATAGTATTTAATTTAATTATGTTATAAACATATAATTGAGGTAAAAATAGCTGGTGAGATTTTGTAGTCATGTTTCTGCGTAGTCATGTTGTGCTACTTCGAGCTCACAGCAAACGTTCACAAAATTTTATTAAGCACATCCGACAGCTTCACGATTTGTATGACCCATATCTCTGATCCATAAAGTAATATTTACAGTGCTATTTCATCAAATAGTGTTTAGGAAAATTTTATTGGTAGAATGAAAAACCTGTGTTTTATTTATATAAATTGTACAAAGCTTTATTATCCCTGCTATACACAATGCCTCGGTCGTTATATATATCACTTCAATGGTGAAGAGTAGACGATATATTTACACCTAGTAACAATTTTTATTCTTTATTCACCAAAATACCATTCCCGTACTTACAACATTCTGGGCGTGGGCCCTAGGGTAGTGGTTATTAGCACCGCTGCCTTTCACGCCAGAGTTCGGGGTTCGGTTCCCGGTCTCGGCAGTTTGAAAGAAACAAAAAATGTTTCTTCCCCATCCACGTGTGAAAGTCAGCCTCTGTGACCGAGAGGTAGCGTGCTCGGCCTCCTGTGTTTCCTCCTGTTTCGAATCCTAGGTCTGTAGGACAGTGTCATCTCAATCATCTCACCATCCTCAGGAAATTCTCCTGGCCCAGTTTAGCCTATATGTGCACAAAGGTGGCCTAGAGCCCGATTCATTTCATTTTTACTTACAAAATTCTGTTTGACAACCACTCCTCTCATGAACACAATACGTTTAGTTTTTATAAAGTTGATTAGAAGATGCCATATTTTACAATATGTAAGTATTTGGTTTTTATTTTTTTATAGCCAAAGAACCGTATCACTCCCCAATATCGTCGGAATATAACACAATTATCTGATTACTGACATCTTCATAAATAATTCATTACAGTTTTATTTTTGTATGATAATAGCTAATTCACATATATATTAAAGACAAACAATGTCGGGCGGAGAAACACTATTGTCTTTTACTCATCATGGGTAGAATTACACATTAAAGGCATATCAGTCTGCAGTACTAGAAAGTTAAAAAAAACTGTCATTATTTAGCTAGTTAAAACTGTAATTTCTAGAAATGGCCTTGTACTTGGACTGGCCTTAAATTGATTAATGATGTATCTTACAATTCCTGCGTATTTTCAGCCAGGATAGATCTGGAGGAATAACATCATTTCGGGCCCTGTCCATTTTGTGTGTAAAATATCCAGTCAATCCTTCTGGTGTTCTGACACATGACTTCAAGTTTAAGTCCACATATAAAACATAATAACGTCATAATATGTAAATACAGAGACATAGGCCACAAAAACAATTTTTGCCATACAAGGCAATAAATTGTTTTTGTATCAACAAATACCAATTTATAAAATACATAGCAAACATGTCATACATAATCACATATAAATGCATGATGTGACTGAGGTCTATGGGTCTTAATCACTACAAAAGAAGGACATAATGAGGTAAATTCACGTTATGTGCGCTTTTAAAATGTACCGTTAGTTCTAAATTCCATAAACAGAATTCTATTCAAATATCGCAATATATTTCCAGGCCTTAGTTGCAAGCGCAAATACCTTCCGATATGGGAAATAAACAGTATGGGAAGTTTTCTTTCCTTTTCTAATGCGCAATGTTGCAACTCCAAGAAACTGATTTTATATTATCGGTAGGACTATCATTGGCTAATGGGCTATTATAATTACCCCCCCCCCCCCCTTGGATCAGGTGGGGTGGACACTCATAAGGGCTACAACAATATTTTCCCTGGGACTACCTGATATTTGGTAAGCTCTTCTTTTTTTAAATTTTTATTGTTGTACTACTTCGTTTTGACAGTTTGATCCAAGATTCGACCTCTGTGACACAGCTGACTAAGCTTTTATATATCAGTTAGATCATTTAAATAGTGTCAGAGGGTCAAATTTCATGGGCCTTATGGGGTGGAATCTTCTGTCACAGGCTTCCAGACTATGTATCCATTGTCCATTCAGCCATGCATAGTGACGCGTGCCCATCATATCTACTGGAGCTAGTCGCTCGCCATGCACCCCCGATAGCTCAGCGGGCTGCCACTGATCGTATGCTTCTATCAGTAATATATATCCACCGGTGCCTTGCAGCTGGTGACAATGCTTTAAGCGTTTGTGGCCCTCGGCTGTGGAACGATATCTCTCTCTTTCACACAGGGAAACCCAGTCATAAACAACTTTTAAAAGAATTCTTAACACGCACCTTTTCAATCTTCATTTCGGACCATGAACTTTTTCCAGCAATAATATGATATAAATTTCATAATAGTCAGAGCATGGTAATGTATATAATATTGCGCTTTATAAGTGAGCTACTACTAATAGTAATAGCAATGTGTGTGTAGGTTGTAGTAGCTACGGAGAAGAATCAGGAGGCAACATGGGAAAGTGTATGTCATGCTGCTCTGGTAAAAGCGAGGTGAGTTCAGATTTCTCTATTATATTACTTTAGCAGCCTAGGGATATCCCACTAAGAATCTGAAACATTTTCGGATCTTAATTATATTCCATTTTCTTTTTAATTGGAAAATTTTGCCACATATAAAATGGAAAGAAAAATAATCAAGAAAAGATTAACCTTGAGATGTTTAGTGGAGAGGACCAACGATCTTCGTGTACAGCTTGACAACAGTTCAAGTAAGTAAGTTTAAGTAAAAAGGATGTAATATATAATGTTAGGCATATAACTGGGTGCTAACAGTGGTTAATGTTATAGCTGTGTGCTAACAGAGCTAACAGTGGTTAATGTTATAGCTGGGTGCTAACAGAGCTAACAGTGGTTAATGTTATAACTGTGTGCTAACAGAGCTAACAGTGGTTAATGTTATTGCTGGATGCTAGCAGAGCTAAAAGTGGTTAATGTTATAGCTGGGTGCTAGCAGAGCTAACAGTGGTTAATGTTATAGCTGTGTGCTAGCAGAGCTAACAGTGGTTAATGTTATAGCTGTGTGCTAACAGAGCCAACAGTGGTTAATATTATTGCTGGATGCTAGCAGAGCTAACAGTGGTTAATGTTATAACTGTGTGCTAACAGAGCTAACAGTGGTTAATGTTATAACTGTGTGCTAACAGAGCTAACAGTGGTTAATGTTATAGCTGTGTGCTAACAGAGCTAACATTGGTTAATGTTATAGCTGGGTGCTAACAGAGCTAGCAGTGGTAATGTTAAAACTGTGTGCTAACAGAGCTAACAGTGGTTAATGTTATACCTGTGTGCTAACAGAGCTAACAGTGGTTAATGTTATAACTGTGTGCTAACATATTTACCAGTGGTTATGTTATAGCTGTGTGCTAACAGAGCTAACAGTGGTTAATGTTATAACTGTGTGCTAACAGAGCTAACAGTGGTTAATGTTATAGCTGGGTGCTAACAGTGGGTGATGTTATAACTGTGTGCTAACAGAGCTAACAGTGGTTAATGTTATTGCTGGGTGTTAGCAGAGCTAACAGTGGGTAATGTTATAGCTGAGTGTTAGCATTGCTAACAGTGGTTAATGTTATAGCTGTATGCTAACAGAGCTAACAGTGGTTAATGTTATTGCTGTGAGCTAACAAAGCTAACAGTGGTTAATATTATAACTGGGTGTTAGCAGAGCTAACGGTGGTTAATGGTTAACCTAGCTATAACATTAACCACTGTTAGCTCACCTGGCAGCCATCTATACCATTAACCACTGTTAGCTCTGTTAGCATCCAGCTATAACATCACCCACTGTTAGCTCTGCTAACACCCAGCTTTAACAATAATCACTGTTAAAACCACCTAGCACCCAGCTATAACATTAACCACTGTTAACCCACCTAGCACCCAGCTATAACATTAACCACTGTTAGCCCACCTAGCACCCAGCTTTAACATTAACCACTGTTAAACTCACCTGGCACCCAGCGATAACATTAACCACTGTTAGCCCGCCTAGCACCCAGGTTTAACATTAACCACTGTTAGCCTACCTAGCACCCAGATATAATATTAACCACTGCTAGCCCACCTAGCACCCAGCGTTAACAATAACCACTGTAAGCCCACCTAGCACCCAGCTTTAACATTCACCACTGTTAAACTCACCTGGCACCCAGCTTTAACATTAACCACTGTTAAACTCACCTGACAACCAGCGATAACATTAACCACTGTTAGCCCACCTAGCACCCAGCTTTAACATTAACAAACTGTTAGCCCACCTAGCACCCAGCTTTAACAATAACCACTGGTAACCCAACTAGCACCCAGCTTTAACATTAACCACTGTTTAAACCACTTAGCACCCAGTTTTAACATTAACCACTGGTAACCCACCTAGCACCCAGCTTTAACATTAATCACTGTTAGCCCACCTAGCACCCAGCATTAACAATACCCACCGTTAGCCCACCTAGCACCCAGCATTAACATTAACCACTGTTAGCCCACCTAGCAACCAGCTTTAACATTAACCACTGTTAGCCTACCTAGCACCCATATATAATAATAACCACTGCTAGCCCACCTAGCACCCAGCGTTAACAATAACCACTGTTAGCCCACCTAGCACCCAGCATTAACAATACCCACCGTTAGCCCACCTAGCACCCAGCATTAACATTAACCACTGTTAGCCCACCTAGCAACCAGCTTTAACATTAACCACTGTTAGCCTACCTAGCACCCATATATAATAATAACCACTGCTAGCCCACCTAGCACCCAGCGTTAACAATAACCACTGTTAGCCCACCTAGCACCCAGCTTTAACATTTACCACTGTTAAAGTCACCTGGCACCCAGCTTTAACATTAACCACTGTTAAACTCACCCGACACCCAGAAATAACATTAACCACTGTTAGCCCACCTAGCACCCAGCTTTAACCTTAACAGACTGTTAGCCCACCTAGCACCCAGCTTTAACATTTACCACTGTTAAACTCACCTGGCACCCAACTCTAACAATAACCACTGATAACCCACCTAGCACCCAGCTTTAACATTAACCACTGTTAGCCCACCTAGCACCCAACTTTAACATTAACCACTGTTAGCCCACCTAGCACCCAGCTTTAACCTTAACCTCTGTTAGCCCACCTAGCACCCAGCTTTAACATTAACCACTGTTAGCCCACCTAGCACCCAGCTTTAACATTAACCACTGTTAGCCCACATAGCACCCAGCTATGATAGGCTATTAACCACTGCTAGCCCACCTAGCACCCAGCTTTAACATTAACCACTGTTAGCCCACCTGGCACCCAGCTATAACATTAACCACTGTTAGCCCACCTACCACCCAGCTTTAACATTAACAAACTGTTAGCCCACATAACACCCAGCTATGACATTAACCACTGCTAGCCCACCTAGCACCCAGCTTTAACAATAACCACTGTTAGCCCACCTGGCACCCAGCTATAACATTAACCACTGTTAGCCCACCTAGCACCCAGCTTTAACATTAACCACTGTTAGCCCACCTAGCACCCAGCTTTAACATTAACCACTGTTAGCCCACCTGGCACCCAGCTATAACATTAACCACTGTTAGCCCACCTAGCACCCAGCTTTAACATTAACCACTGTTAGCCCACCTGGCACCCAGCTTCAACAATAACCACTGTTAGCCCACCTAGCACCCAGTTTTAACATAAACCACTGTAACCCACTTAGCACCCAGCTTTAACATTAACCACTGTTAAACTCACCTGGCACCCAGCAATAACATTAATCACTGTTAGCCCGCCTAACACCCAGGTTTAATATTAACAAACTGCTAGCCCACATGGTACCCAGCTTTAACATTAACCACTTGTAACCCACCTAGCACCCAGCTTTAACATTAACCACTGTTAAAACCACCTAGCACCCAGCTTCAACACTAACCACTGTTAGCCCACCTAGCACCCAGCTTTAACATTAACCACTGGTAACCCACCTAGCACCCAGCTTTAACATTAACCACTGTTAACCCACCTAGCACCCAGCTTTAAGATTAACCTCTGTTAGCCCACATAGCACCCTGCTATAACATTAACTACTAATAGCCCATCTAGCACCCAGCTTTAACATTACCAACTGTTAGCCTACCTAGCACCCAGATATAATATTAACCACTGCTAGCCCACCTAGCACCCAGCGTTAACAATAACCACTGTTAGCCCACCTAGCACCCAGCTTTAACATTTACCACTGTTAAACTCACCTGGCACCCAGCTTTAACATTAACCACTGTTAAACTCACCCGACAACCAGCGATAACATTAACCACTGTTAGCCCACCTAGCACCCAGTTTTAACATTAACCACTGTTAGCCCACCTAGCACCCAGTTTTAACATTAACCACTGTTAGCCCACCTAGCACCCAGCTTTACCATTAACCACTGATAAACTCACCTGGCACTCAGCTATAACATTAACCACTGTTAGCCCACCTAGCACCCAGCTTTAACATTACCCACTGTTTGCCTACCTAGCACACATCATTAACAATAACCACTGTTAGCCTACCTAGCACCCAGCTTTAACATTAACCAATGCTAGCCCACCTAGCACCCAGCTTTCACATTAACCACTGTTAGCCCACCTAGCACCCAGCTTTAACAATAACCACTGTTAGCCCACCTAGCACCCAGTTTTAACATTAACCATTGTTAAACTCACCTGACACCCAGCGATAACATTAACCACTGTAAGCCCACCTAGCACCCAGCTTTAACATTAACCACTGGTAACCCACCTAGCATCCAGCTTTAACATTACCCACTGTTAAAACCACCTAGCACCCAGCTTCAACATTAACCACTGTTAGCCCACCTATCACCCAGCTTTAACATTAACAAACTGTTAGCCCACCTAGCACCCAGTTTTAACATTAACCACTGTTAGCCCACCTAGCAATCAGCTTTAACAAAAAACACTGTTAGCCCACCTAGCACCCAGTTTTAACATTAACCACTGTTAGCCCACCTAGCACCCAGCTTTAACATTAACCACTGTTAAACTCACCTGGCACCCAGCTGTAACATTAACCACTGTTATCCCACCTAGCATCCAGCTTTAACATTAACCACTGTTAAACTCTCCTGGCACCCAGCTATAACATTAACCACTGTTAGCCCACCTAGCACCCAGCTTTACCATTAACCACTGATAAACTCACCTGGCACTCAGCTATAACATTAACCACTGTTAGCCCACCTAGCACCCAGCTTTAACATTACCCACTGTTTGCCTACCTAGCACCCAGCATTAACAATACCCACTGTTAGCCTACCTAGCACCCAGCTTTAACATTAACCACTGCTAGCCCACCTAGCACCCAGCTTTAACATTAACCACTGTTAGCCCACCTAGCACCCAGCTTTAACAATAACCACTGTTAGCCCACCTAGCACCCAGTTTTGACATTAACCACTGTTAGCCCACCTAGCACCCAGCTTTAACAATAACCACTGTTAGCCCACCTAGCACCCAGTTTTAACATTAACCATTGTTAAACTCACCTGGCACCCAGCTATGACATTAACAATTGTTAAAACCACCTAGCACCCAGCTTTAACATCAACCACTGGTAAACTCACCTAGTAACCCACCTAGCAATCAGCTTTAACATTAACCACTGTTAGCCCACCTAGCACCCAGTTTTAACATTAACCACTGTTAGCCCACCTAGCACCCAGCTATAAAATTAACCACTGTTAACCCACCTAGCACCCAGCTTTAACATCAACCACTGGTAAACTCACCTGGTAGCCAGCTTTAACATTAACCACTGGTAAACTTACCTGGTAGCCCACCTAGCAATCAGCTTTAACAAAAAACCACTGTTAGCCCACCTAGCACCCAACCTTAACATTAACCACTGTGCAAACACGGGACGTTGTCTCGGTGTTGGGCCGGCGCTGGTCCACCGTCTACGACGTTGGCCCAGCGTTAGCCCAACGGGGGACGGCGTCTCGTGTTTTCTTGGTGCAGGCTTATATGTTTTTTTGCACTTTGCACACATTTTTTTCCACGAAACCGGGTCATGTTTTCTTGTTTAATTTGTGAGGACGCATACGCCACTTTCACTCGTGTCACCAGTGTCTCTATCTCTACTTCAGACACTGGTCATCTTCCCCCGATCAGCTAATATTAACCACCAGGGGACAGAGATTTCACAGCCACTCTCTGTACTGCCGCATCTAGGTGCGTGGGAAAAATCCCGCTTCTTTCAGAATAATGGCCTCACAGAGTGCAAAATAACTCGATTCATGTTATTACCATTGACGCTTCTGAAAATGAGATAAAAATATCTAGGCTGAATATACACTGATATATACTGTATGTAGTAAAAACTGTGCTTAGCTCATACTTTTAAAAACTCCATTAAATTAATTATCAATAAATATAAAATTGAAAGTGGAACACTCATGGATACCCTCAGGTTTGTATGACGAGCACTGCATGCACAAATTCCCATGTGTTGGCAGCGGATGGGCAGGTGTACATCTAAACACAACTGGCCAATCACGATCTAACCACTGTTAAACTCACCTGTCACCCAGCTTTAACATTAACCACTGTCAACCCACCTAGCACCCAGCATTAACATTAATCACTGTTAGCCCACCTAGCACCCAGCTTTAACAATAACCACTGTTAGCCCACCTAGCACCCAGCTTTAACAATAACCCCTGTTAGCCCATCTAGCACCCAGCATTAACATTAATCACTGCTAGCACTAATAACAAATATCTATCTGAATCTGAATATTACTTAGCAGGAGCACTTTGTGTGATATCGCGCCACGGGGAGAGGTTCGCATGTGTAGCTAGAAAAATTGTCCGACTTTTTCAATCTAGCCTTAAAGGCTGGGAAGGTCGGCGCCAATTTCACATAAGATGATAGTTTATTCCAATACGGTATAGTTCTATTGGTATGAATGAATCTGAGATTGTGTGTGCTGCCCCTTGTTCTACTATCAGGTCTACACAGCATGTCAGTAAGACGCATATTCCATGCCGGATCAGACCAATGTTAGGTATGCCAGTTCCTTTCGAGCCAGAATCTACCCTTCACTCCTAGAATATACCCACTTTCCTACAACTATATGCGACCGTCCCAGAATCTACCCCTCCCTCCCATAATCTACCCCCCTTTCAACAACTATACGCGACCCTCCCAGAATCTACGCCTACCTCTCAGAATATATCCCCCTTTTCAACAACTATAATATAATAATATTATGATGCCACCCTCCCAGAATCTATCCCTCCCTCCCAGAATACACCCCCTTTTCAACCAATTTATATGTGCGACCCTCCCAGAATCTACCCTCACCCCTATAATATACCCCCTTTCCTACAAATATATGCGACCGTCCCAGAATCTTTCCCTCCCTCCCATAATCTAACCCCCTTTTCAACAACTATACGCGACCCTCCCAGAATCCACCCACCCTCTCAGAATATATCCCCCTTTTCAACAACTATAATATTATACGACCCTCCCAGAATCTACCCCTCTCTCCCAGAATAACCCCCCCCCCTTTCCAACCAATTTATATGTGTGACCCTCCCAGAATCTACCCCTCCCTCCCAGAATATACCCCCTTTTCAACAACTATATGCGACCCTCGAAAAATCTACCCCTCCCTCCCAGAATATACCCTCCTTTTCAACAACTATAAGGTTATACGACCCTCCCCGAATCTACCCCTCCCTCCCATAATAGTTTTCAGTTCTGGGAGCGAGTGGTAGATTCTTTCACATATATATGTAGTTTCTAGAAAAGGGGGCATATTCAGTGACTGAGGTAGATTCTTGGAATATCGCATATGGTTGTAGAAAGGAAAGAAGGGATATATTTGGATAGGGAGGGGGGGGCATATAATTTTAAAAAGGGGGTGTATTCTCTGAGGGAGTGTCGCATATAGTAGGGAGTGTCGCACATTAGCTGGGAGTGACGCATAGTTGTTGAATTCTAGAATCCCAGAATCTACTGAGTATAGTTTCAAGGGGGGGGGGGGGGTATAATCTGGGGTATTACACCGGCGTTTTCTGTGAGTTTCAGGAGGTGTCTAACAAGTACCCCTGGGAACAGGCCTTGATGGACAACACCATCATCAGCTCGGACAAGGTGTCTCACGCTGCCATTGTTAGCTTCAGCGATGGTGAGATGCGTGCAGCGGGACCCAAAGGGTTCAAACCCAACTCCAGAGGTAAACTCTTTACTGACAATATCATTACTATTGCTGAACCGTAAATAATATAATAGGCCTAACGCTGCCTCTTTAATTTGTAAAACAGATTGTCGAAGCATCACGCAGCTGGCAAGTTAAGCATTGTCTTTTGTGACAAAAGTCAGGGTAGTCTGGTCGAGATTCCATAAGATAAAATTCCTGTAGACATTTTGGAGAAAAAGTGTTTTGAAACTTTTTTAACCTAATTCGGGTGTTTTGCCTCTTTGAGCCCCAAAATCGCAAATTAAAATAACTACTGTTTTATTTCTTTAAAAAAACAAGATTTACGCTTTTTGTTATACACATAGGCATATAAAATCATAATGTGTTCATAAATTAGTCACGTTTAATGTACAATAAGCTCATTTAAACACATTTTGATATATAATAGAAATAGTAGGTCCCTACTATTTTTAAAACATTCACAATTCACATATGTAATAAATTATTATCAATGCTATGTTTAGGTTGTGCATTTGTATGCAACACTTTGAGCCCTATGATCCAAATGTTGTCTTTGAATGTTTTTTTTATGAGATTAAGCACCAGATAATCGGTTAAAAGATAATGAGATATTGAAAATAAATTGTTAACTCTTTATTATTACTTGGTCAACTGCTGATCATGAGATCCGGATTTTCTTTAATAACCTAATTTGCGTATCCAGAATTCAAAAATACTGTTTGTCAAGCTTCATTTTGACCTTTTAATTCCTAAGTAAATAGTAAATAAAAATAAAAAGTAAATAACCACCGCTTTTATACAGAAATAAAATATATATGCAGCTTGCTTATCAATAGCCATATAAAATGATAATGTATTAACACGTTTGAGATATAACAGGATAATTATTTCCCTAACCCTAAGCAACATTTATATTTAACACACATTTCATCATCCTGCACCCTGCAATAACGGTTTTTTTCATGTCATGTGTAATAAATTATTATCAATATTGTAGATTGAAAGTTTTTTGAGACACTTCCTACAGTCCATATTATTTTTCTAGAAAAAAAACACAAGCTAATAGGTCAAATGAAGAGCAGATATATACAAAATTGAAAATAAATTTCTAACTCTTTATTAGGTTGCTTAATAAGTGACATACATAGGCTTCAATGCAAAACCTCTACTCATGTTTTGTAAAACTGAGACAAACACGTTTAAAGTGTTTACCTTAAAAATGCTCGTATGACATTGATTTTGTTTTTAATGTGAACATTTTTTATGTGGATGTTTAGGAATAATACCGATGTGTTATGTGTTTGATGATACTAGTTTCAACTTTTAAGCGAATAAACCCCAAATATTTTACTAACATAATCCGAAATGATTTAGAATGATTTCTATTTGCGATAATTTTTTATTGTTTAATGAAATCAGTTCTAGTGGGTCTTATAGCGTCGCCCGTACTAATCTCAACACTTACAATAAAACTGATCTTACACATCTCCAGAACTCATGTTAGGAATATGCGGAAGCGACATCCTTAAAGTAAAAGTAAAGTACCACCAATACAGCAATACGTTGTGAGTTGAAATAGCTTGTCATCAGATAGACATATGGTATTGTACGTGCCTTCTATAAAATTATATTACGTTTTGTAATCAGAGTAGTCGTTCTTGCGCTTGAAATGTCAGAACAGAATGTGTTAGGCCTACCTGCTGTGACACAACAGTTTACAAAAATGTTCAACACATCTATCTGATCCGTGACACAATCAATCACAGTCAATGTCCTCAAAAATGTGCGCATAGTAGAGCGTGTGAATGCGTTTTAGATCACTTTTTGCGCTCTCTTCTAATAACGGGACATAAAATCTAGTCTATATCTTACTTTTTTTTATCTTACCTTATTCGCCAGTGCGGCCTCCGGTTTCAGATAGGTCTTGTTGTGGATTTTTAAATGTTTTTGACCCTTTCCACTCTGCTTGGAGTTGTCAAATTTGCTCCTTTAATATGGTTAAATGAAGCATAGATAAGCTACAAGCTACTTTTAATGCCCAATTTGCTCTATTGAAATTTAAATATACAATATAAATTCTCATAAAATAATGTATAGCTGCCTCATTTATTTATTAGTCAGCAATTTTTGGTCTCTGACACATTTTATTTAACATCATTTGCAGAATGACATAATGGAAAAATGATCTGCGTTAAAAATGTTTGAAAAATGAATCGGGCTTTAGGCCACCTTTGTGCACATATAGGCTAAACTGGGCCAGGAGAAGCTCTTGAGGATGGTGAGATGATTGAGATGACACTGCCCTCCAGACACAGGATTCGAAATTCGAGGCCTGGCGGTCTAAGGCCGAGCACGCTACCTCTCGGTCACGGAGGCTCCCCACAATACTGACTTTCACACGTGGATGGGGAAGAAACATTTTTAGTTTCTTTCAAACCGCCGAGTCCGGGAACCGAACCCCGAACTATGGCGTGAAAGGCAGCGGTGCTAACCACTACCCTAGGGCCCCCGCCCGTAAAAAAAAAAAAAAAAAAAATGTTTAATGTTAGGACCTTAGGATATGACTTTCACATTAATGCATGAGGAAAATAAATAAAAATATAAATAATATTGCTCAATAAGAGGAGCTATAGTTGTTTCAAATAATGTATTTACCAACAATTGATTTCTGGAGGCAATAATCACATTGGCTGATGCCAATTTGTGGTTGGCCCACTGATTTCTTCGAGGAACTGTTTTCCTGGTTTTGACAGTGTGGCTTATGGTGTCTTTTGACCCCTGTCCTCATTGTTTGGAGTTGTTCTGTTGCTTATGGTTCAATGAAGCATATAATGCCAGCTATACTCTTAATGTCAAACTTTTTGAATTAATGTTTAAATGCAGTTGAATGCACAGGGACCATATGAAGCTTACAAATAATACAAATCAATAAACAGCATTGCTGTTTCTAAGAAATTATTTAACAAAGACTGTTAAACTCTGCAGGCGATAATCAGAAATTTGTGATTGACCCACTGATTCCTTTCAGGAACTGTTTTCATGTTAGCCATTATCTTAATTTGTCATTGGGCTTATGGTGTCTGGTTGGTCTTGTTGTCAAAAACTATGTTTTTGTCAACCAACTTTCTAAACCCCATAATAATTATAATTAAATTAGTCCGCAATGCTGATTGTTTTTTCCCCGATATCATAACAGCACATGAATCTCAACACAGCAAGACAACTCGCAGTTGAATGAAAAATGGTAATTATTGTCTTTTAATGACATGTATCAAAATGATAACGCTCATGACAGATAAAACAATAAAATCAGTTTGAAAACACTCACATGAGTGAACAAGATTTTTGATCTGTCAATCCGATCAAGTTTGAGCATAAAAGAGGTCGAACGTATGTCAGCCGCACCTGACCTCTAGTGACTACTACAACACCCCTCATGCAGCGGGCGAAATCTGGTGACTGCTCAGCCACCCACATATCAATATGTTAACAGCTGAGCGCATTCTCATATAAAACAAATAAATACCAACAAGTTTTTGACAAAACATCATCTATGATATTCCATAAATCTGCATTTTTGGCCCCTTTCCTCTTTGTTTGAAGTTTTCATTTTTCACTTATGGTTCAGTAAAGCATTATAACAGTTACTCCTAATCTCAATCTTATTGAATTAATGTTTAACCCCTTAACTGTGGAATTTTTTTTATGCTTAACTGAATTATTGTTTAGGATGCATTTTAACGGACAGGGACCACAAAAAGTTTACAAATAATATAAACCAGTAAGAGAAGCGATTGTTGTTTCTAAGAATTCTTCTAAAGAGGATTGATAAACTCTGGAGGCGATAATCACATTGACTGATGCCAATTTGTTGTTGACCCCACTGATTTCTTCCAGGATTTGCTTCTGGCTTTGCCAGTACAGCATTTGTTTTAGGTAGGTCTTGTTGTCAAAAACTATGTTTTTCGGCACCTTTCCTCATCGCTTGGAGTTTTCATTTTTGTTACTTTTGGTTCAATGAAGCATAGATACAAGCTCCTCTTAATCACAAATTATTTGAGTTATAATTTAAACATACAAGAATAATTCTTATAAATGTATAGTTCCACAAGTCGGATTTTCAGTTATTTATTAGTCAGCTACATTTTCAGTCTCTGACAAAATTTATTAAACATTTGTGGGATGATGTTAATGGACGAATCATCTGCATTATATTTGGTTTGGAGTATGTTTTACAGCTTAATATAGTGTGGGGCAAAAATAATTAATGTTAGGGTCTTGAGATTTAACGTTCTCATTAGCAATAATTTGAATTAATGAGAAGAGCTATAGCTGATAACCACTTGGCTTCATTTTATATAATTAATGCAATTATGGCCATTTGTGATGGCCCCGGAATAATCCTAGGGACTCTTTTTCCTGTAGGCCATTGTCTGGTATTGCCAATGTGACCATCGCTTTCAATAGGATTTTGTTGTAAGAGATTATGTTTTGGGGTCACAATTCCCTCCTTTTGTGTTTTCATCTTTGTTATGTTTGTTTTTATAAAGCATAGCGCTCCAGCTGCTTTGAAATTATAATAATTCCACAAGAATAAAAATGTTCATCATCGATTACTTAATTTAAAAATATAAAAAATAATATGTAAAATTAAATAATTCAGGAGACTATCCAACGTCAGAGTGACTACGGCCCAGATGACTCCCAGTCTAAGGGAAAAAAGGTTTCTCAACGGTTTACTATCCTACTGGATATAGTGAATGACCAAAAAATAATCTAGCAAAATCTGACTCATAAAAGTCCAAAAATCCAAGATGGCCGCTATTGGCCGTAAAAATCGATAAAACCATCCGAAGTAGCCTAAACTTATATAATTAAACCATGATTCTTGTTTATAATACATGTTTTCAAGAGTTGGGGAACTCATTATTTACAATAACATTCTGGCATTGTCAAAAATCTAAGATGGCGGTGTGACTAGGGGGCAGAATCCAAGGTCAAAGGTCAAGTTAAAGGTAAAAAATAATTTTTCGACAAATAAAAGTAGTAACAAATGTAATACTTTTTTTCGGGTAATTTTAACTAGAAAATACATTCCTTATATTATTTTCATGATTCAAGGTCATCATCAATGTCAAAATGTCAACCTCAAGGTCAAGTAATTGAAAAGTTGATTTTTACCAAATTAAGCTAAGAACATGTGTAATACCTCATTTTCATGATATTTTGACTGGTAGATCATTTTGTGGTATTATGTTTGTGATTCAAGGCGACCTTCGAGATCAATAGATCAATTTAAAGGTCAAATGCCTAAATATATATTTGTACAAATGTCAACAAACATCATGTGTAATACCTCTTTTTGATCTGATTTTGAATGGAGTATCCATTTATGGTATTATTTTGGTGATTCAATGACATCTTCAACATGTTGAAGATAAAAAGGAAATTCCAAGGTCAAACTGTAAAGGATACCATTTCAATGGCAAAAAGTCAATTTTAAGGTCAAGTGACCAAAATATGATTTTTAATAAGTAATAACAAGTGTAATACCTTTTTTTCGTGCATAAAGACCTTGTGTAACCGACCTAACCTAGCCTACTGGAAAATTTCATTTCTGGTGGGTCGATTTATGCAAACATCCACTAGAACCCCCAAAACATAATAACAAAAGGTTTTCCAGTGGCTTTGTCACCTATGGGATGTACTTAATAATAGCAGGAAAAAAGGCGATCAAAATCTGCCTACCGGAAAGGTGTTAAATAGCAGCCAATGTCTAGAAGAAGGACATTTCGATGAATGATGTAGTTTATAACTGCTGTTTTATGTCTACTCTAAGTATTAAGTGCCGTAATATTCACTGGCACAATATCCTGATATTCAAATTAGTGCCTATAACCATACTACAAGCTGCATGTTTTGTGTAGTGATGTATGTATAACTTGTACAAATTCTTGGATATAGGCCTACAACAGTTATTTTAGCGTAATTTGCTCGAATATTTGTGACACATCACAAAAAAACAGCAGTCTTGGTCCATATTGTGGATATTAACTTGATCGTATTTTATAAACGCAATATGTTAGCCTTTCTCAAATATATATATTTTAGACCATACATGCCACAGTGTTGTTATGGGAACAAGGTCGAATATCCATTGACTTAGTTATATCATGAAAAAAGCAGTGAAATTCAAGGAATACATTTCCATTGTGTTTACATAATTTATTTTAATTTAGTTATTTTATCATGCCACACTCTTTTCCACCACCCCTCTCCAGACATAAAAAAGTAACCTTAAATGCTAAGCTCTTGGTATGCCACCCCACCTCTCTAACTTTCCGGAGAGGTAAAAAAAACATAGACCTATATGCCACAAATTAGACAGCGCATAGTATATCGTTCATGTGTGATTTTGACTGGATAATCTAATTCTGGTAGGTCGTTAATGATTAAGTTGCTCAAGGTGAAAAAATCAATTTAACTTTGTGAAAACGTAATTTTAGCAAGGAAGTATAAGAAAATAACAAGGCATTACAAGTGGAAGGGCAGATACGTTATATTGCAATGGGAAGTCATTGAAGAGGTCGATGAATTGACGTTAAAAGGCATTGGAGAGACGCTAAAAGGCGACGAAGAGGCGGCAAAGGGCAATGTGAGGGAGTGAATGACGACGAAGAGGAGTTGAAGTGCGACTGGTGTTTTAAAAGGTGTGTTGAAATGCATTAAAAGACGACGAGGAAGCGTTAAATGACGATGTGAAGGCATGCAAGGGCGACAAGGAAGCGTTAAAGGGTGATGCAGATGCGTTAAATGGTGATGGGAAAACGTTAAAGAGTGATGAAGAAACGTTAAAAGGCAATGGAGAGGGGTAGAAGAGCGACTAAGATTCTTTTAAGTATGACGGGGTGCATTACTGGTGGCAGTGAGGCACTAAAGAGCAACGAGGAAGCGTTGAATGACGATGGAAAAGAACTAAAGGGCATTGGGGTAACGGTTAGGCGCTAAAGGGGGACGGGAAGGCCTTCAATTGAAACGAAGAAGCGTCAAAGGCCGACGCAGATGCATAAAGGGTGACGAAACGATTTTAAAGTGAGCTGTGTTTGCGTTAAAAAGTTAAAAGGTAGGAAATAAGGCGCGATGTAGAGGTGTTAAAGGGCAACGAGGAAGCGTCTAAGGGCATCACAGAGGCAAGGGCGACCAAGAGGCATTTGAGGGCAACAGGGAGGCGTTAAAAGGCAACAGGGAGGCCTTAAGAACGACGAAGCGGTGCTAAAGCGCGACAGCAAAGCGTAAAAGGCGACGGAAAGGTGTTAAATGGTATGCCCTATAATGAGTTAAAATGCGATGGAAAGGCGTAAAAATGCAATGAGTAAGTGTTAAAGGATTTCTAAGAGGCGCTAAATGGCGATGAGAAGGTGTGGAAGGGCGATTGGGAGACGTTAGAGAGAATCTGGGTGCGTTCAAGAGCGACGGTAAAGCGTTGAAGGACGATGGGGAGGCGTTCAAGAAGACTTATCGAGTTCAAAATAGATATTTGTATTGTTATAAGTAATATTGTCAGGAACTTGACCTTAATTTGACCTTGAAATTGACCTTGAAGGTCACTTTGAATCAAAACATAATACCATAAAATGACTTACCAGTCAAAATCACATGAAAATGAGGTATTACACAAAAGTAACGCTCTTAGCTTTATCTGGTAAAAATCATATTTTCGATCACTTGACCTTGAAGTTGATCTCTTAAGGCATGGATTTTCTAGGCAAAATTACACAAAAAAAAGGTATTACACTTGTTCCTACTTTTATTTGTTGAAAAATCCTATTTTACCAGTAAATTGACCTTTGACCTTGGATTCTGCCCCCCCCCCCCCCCCCCTAGCCCCACCTCTTAAAAACATGGATTATTAACAAGAATCATGGTTTAATTGTAAAATTAGGATGGCGGCCATCTTGGATTTTCGGACTTTTATGGGTCAGATTTTGATCGACTTTTTTGGTCGTTCACTATATCCAGTAGGATAGAAAACCGTTGAGAAACCTTTTGTTATAATTTTTTGGGGGCTCGGGTGATTATTTACATATATCTAACTGTCTGGGCACATCGAATGAGTATGTCCTTTTATTCTCCCGTAGTTGTAACATTTTAGACACCTAAACATTTATTAATAACTTCCTGGACAAGGACAAGGATGCTAAAGCCTCATTGGCAAATTATCTTTTGCATTTTCGTCTAGAACGGTGTTGGTAATAAATTAATTTACTGGTTAGAAATCTTCAGATCTAAAAGTTGTAAGGTAACACCAAATACTAGACCAGTAAATGAGTGGATAACCGATAGGATCTTATTATCTAAAAGGAAAAAAGGCAGTTTGAAAGAATATGGAGAAGGGATCGAACAGATTTTAATCGATTACGACCCAATGCACAAGTTCACATGTGTAACAGATTAATGTCAAAGGCAAAAAAAGCTATTATACAAATTTGGTTTCAGAGACCCTAGAAAATTATGGGATAAAATGAAATACATTTTGCATAAAAAAAAACAGGCAATATGCTTCCCGATAGTTCATGCAATAGCAAACTTGCTAGCTTTTTCAATGATTTTTTTATAAGTAAGATCGCTAAAATCAGGGACACTCCGATGACAGCAAAAACAGATTCGAATATTTATCCTGAACCTACTGTTCCAGCTACCCCGAATCCTTTACTCACTTTCGCGCAAATCTCAGAAAGTAGATCGTCATAGCTCATTCGGTCATCACCCAGCAAATCATGTGACCCATGTCCAACTCAAATCGTCAAGGACAGCGCTGATATTATGGTCGGGTCAATCACAATGATCATAAATCTCTCATTAGTAGAAGGGAGGTGCCCAGATACCTTCAACATTGCTCATGTTACACCACTATTAAGAAACCTTCACCGGATCGGCATATAAATTTGTACATTCCACCGAAACGGCCCTTTTGTATATTCAAAATTACATTTTGTCAGCTCAAGACCGTGGTGAACTTACTGCTATTTCGCTCTTGGATTTGTCTGCGGCTTTTGACACGATCGGTCATGACCTCTTGCTCAGTAGATTGACTGAGTGGTTTGGCATTGATGGTGTGGTGTTGCAGTGGGTTCGATCCTACCTGAGCGGTCGTTCTCAGATTGTTAAAGTTAATGGTGTACTGTCTACTCCGAAATTGTTATTGTGCGGTGTTCCATCCACTTCTTCTTACTATGTATACTACTCCTCTCAGTTCGAAAATAAAAGCTTTTGGTGTTAAGCATTACCTTTATGCTAATGACACACAAATATACACTTCAATTGTTGTACAAAATTGTATACTGGCAATCCAGGTCTGGATGAACCAAAACATGCTGAAACCTAATCATAGTAAGACGGAGTTCATGTAAAAAAAAATTGCTCATATATTCCCAGTTGAATTTCTGAACCAAAATTTTGCCGAAATAGACTCCATACAAAACCTGGGTGTGGCTTTTGATCCAGCTTTTCCATTCAAGAAACATGTTTCGAATGTTTGTAGATCAGCTTTCTACCATATTCGCTATCTAAGTCGCATTCGAATTCATCTGAATAAAGCTACTGCAATTTATCTAGCCAATGCTCTAGTAACTCGTTGCTTTTCGGTTTTTCCGAAAAATATAAAACAAGTTTGCAGCATGTACAGAATTACCTTGCCCAAGTAGTAAACAGGCCAAGTAGGCTTGGTTGACTATTCAATCGTGTATCTAATTTAAACTGAACCTTCTGATATATATAGCAATATTCATGGGTACTGCCTCATATCTCAGTGATTTTTGCATTTCGAGAAACGCCAGCAAACACTGAGATCCGAAATACGGAATTATTACATCCTGGACGCGGTCAACAAGAAATTGCGGCCATTCATCGTTTGTGGTTGCCGCACTGCGCTTGTGGAATAAATTGCCTTTTACAATACTTGAAGCAAAATCCTTCGCTATCTTTCGGAAAAAAATAAAAACACACTTTTTTACATTAGACCTACCAATCTGAGCATCCACCGACCGTCATATGACGAATTTCTTTGCCGACTAGGGACCTCCCCACTGAATACTGATTTTGTCCACATCGCCATTGAGTCTCGATATTGTTGAGAGATACTGGCTCTATTGAAGTTAATATACTTATACTTAGATCTGTAAACATAACTTTTTAGTGAATACAGCAATACTTAGGATACATGTGGTAGATTTCCTCATGTTTCCCAACTTTTGACCTAATTTCCTACGAATATGTTTAAAGCTATGTTCTCGTGGTCTTTGTATGTTTTCAAAGTGTATCTGCAATACCCGAATCATCTCAAAATGAAGTCTATGTAGTTATATTGTCAGATATTCACTTACAGAAAAAAACCACTGGCAATTAAATCTAGCCTGTCAAAACGCTACTCAGATTTGCTTCATGAATTAGAAATGATAATTTTTCCCTTTTTATCTGCATCTGAAAATATAAATTATTGAACATAAAAGTCCATATTCAAGTTCAACTTTTGTAGACATTTTAATTACAAATTAAAAACTTACTTTCAGACTATACAACACTTAGACTTTGTCAATATTATGTAATTTGTATATAATGATACAAGAGACAAAGTTCACTTTAATATATTAATATGAACAATTAGTAGATTGTTATTTATAAGTTTCGTTTTGTGTGAACAATTGCTAGATTGTTATTGATTGTTTTTTTGTTAATATTATGTAATTTGTTTTTTATCAATATTCATAGTAATTTAGTAATTTAGATCAATTGGAGACATGTATACATATTCACTGATTAATCCTGTTAACTGACTGTCAAGTAAATTTCCACCTATTTTGGCCTTCACTCTCTTACAACCACGTTTGCAGTAACAAAATTGAAAGTGAAGCCCTATTTATTTAAAGTTGTTTAATTATATTTAGGGTATGCCCAAATATATTGATTTTACAACGGAACTGTAATCTTATTATTCTTGGCACGTTTTTGTAAGACGCTATTTCTCCCTGAATTTTTATCTAATCAACTTGAAATTTTGACACAACATTCCCAGTAGTAGTCAGGTATTCTGCTATGACTTTTCTAAGACATCCATCATGTTCTTCCGGATTTAGCTGGATCCGTCTACTCTTGAAAGGCAAAAGGCAGTTTCTGCTTACTTGTAGAGTGAGCAGATACTACCTTTTGACTTTGCACGGCACGTAGGCCTACATGTATACTAGGTACCATGGTGTACATGGCGGGTAATTCTCCATTCATTGCAAGGAGGGTGAACAGAGCTCCCCTATGTGCAGAATGACTCCACCCTATAGTCTCTAGATTTCATAATAAAAATACCTTTGTCCAATGTTTCAATTCCGGGCCAGCGTCGCAGACAGTGGCACAGTATAAAACCAATATTGTGTATTTGGTATGGACAGTTGAAACCTTTGAAAGGCTACAATTAAAATAACAGTTGCAATTCTATTCAAACACAAAACGTTAAATCAATGTTGTTTTGATGTTGGGCTAGCGTCGCGGATAGTGATACAACCTTAAGTCAACAGGGATACAAGTCAATGTGTGTACTGGGCACTCTGAATGCGATTCTATTTGACAAACAAATATATATCTATTTAAAAGTGCAAAAGCTCGGTGGGGACTTATGCAATTTGAAGTCTGAAGTCCGAAGTCTAAAATTCCATCTCAGAATGGCTGCCAAAAAACTCATACGCGAAATTGCAATCAATCTGTCATAATAAAAATGACCCAACAAAACTCAAAATGACCGCCACGAGAACTCATGAAATCTAGCCCAAATATTATTGTTACTTGAAAAGTCACAATTCAGGTCTAGTTTTTATGTTTATTTTTATTAAACAATTTTTCCCATTTTGTGTTTCTGTTTTTTTTTTTACGATAAATACTAAAGTTTGAATATTTTGTATACTGCGCAGGTGTGAGTGATATACTGAAGGCTCTGAAAGGCGACACGAAGGAGATCGCAGAGAGTGGCATAGTGTATGGCAGCGGCCTGCCTAACCAGACCCCTGGCAAGCTGGACGAGGGACGGGCTATCTACTCCACAGACGGCAAGGGCGGCGGCAGCGTAGTGTTCAAGACCAAGGAGTGCGTCCTAATAGTCATCTATAACAGCGACCCCGCCCCAGCCACCAGATTGGCTAGCGAGGTGGCCGAGCACATGGAAGAGGAGGGACATTAGAGGACAGCTTCGTCAGTAGCTAGCCGACTCGTCTACTCACAGTTTCTAATATTTGCCGGTATTCGAAAAGGCCCAGACAGCTTGCCTCCAGGGCTAGCTATCACAAATAAAGAAACAATTAACAAACAAACAGACACAGAGCGTTGAATCAACTTTGGTTTTACTGCCTGACCAGCTTTGCAGACCTTAGTCTAACATTAAAACAACGTTGCATGACCTTTATGTGTTTGCTGCAGAGTTGGTTGTTTTATTTAGGACAAAGGGTCAAACACGATATAAACAAATATGATATTGACCCAACGCTGTGCTGAGTTGTGGCGCTTGCTGCGATGGCGATTTATATTGCCAATATCTTGCTATAACTTGCTGGCAAGGGTTTTTATAACAAAAAAAAAAATTTAACTAAACGTTTTCGGACAGAATGAAGTTATTGTGAAGTAAATCAGTTTTGTTTTATATCTTGTACGTAACTATTGCGCCGTTTCCCCCTGTTAGGCAACACATATGTTACACATATGTTTCCCATCTCAACGCAGTAATATCTTACGATGGTGTAGGCTCCTATATGTTATATACATCATCGAGTTCTAAACAAATGATCTAATATAACGATGTACCTTTGTTTGTCTATTTTTATCGGATGTATATTTACATAGCTTGCGTTTTTATTTTATTTTTTACAGTCGAATATAATCATATACTGCCATTAGTCGGCCCAAATGAGTTATATTTAAGTCATCATCATGTAAGAATGATTGTTCAAACTTGTATAAAAAAGGAATATACTACTGGTTGTCGTGACTTATTTAGCAGTATTACATGAAATGCTATTGACATGAGTTACCAGCCCACCTTAGCAAACAGTAGACGTTCACACGATTTCAGCTTAAAGTTGACCCTCGGTCTGCGACGTTGGCCCAGCTTTAAATCTACATCGGGAAAAGGTATCCTGTTTTTTTTAGTTAAAAATACTCCACTCCATGATGGCACTGATACACGTAGTGTAGTATACTGTACTACCTGATGACACTGACAAACGTAGTGCAGTATACTCCACTCCCTGATGACAATGACACACGTATAGTGCAGTATACTCTACTCCCTGATGACACTGACACACGTAGTGCAGTATACTCTACTTCATGATGACACTGACACACGTAGTCCAGTATACTCTACTCCCTGATGACACTGACACACGTAGTGCAGTATACTCTACTACCTGACGACACTGAAGCACGTAGTGCAGTATACTCCACTCTCTGATGACACTGACACACGTATAGTGCAGTATACTCTACTCCCTGATGACACTGACACACGTAGTCCAGTATACTCTACTCCCTGATGACACTGACACACGTAGTGCAGTATACTCTACTCCCTGATGACACTGACACACGTAGTGCAGTATACTCTACTCCCTGATGATACTGTTACACGTAGTGCAGTATACTCTACTCCCTGATGACACTAACACACGTAGTGCAGTATACTCTACTCCCTGATGACACTGACACACGTAGTGCAGTATACTCCACTCTCTGATGACACTGACAAACGTGGTGCAGTATACTCTACTATACTCCTGATGGAAATGACAAACGTGGTGCAGTATACTCTACTCCCTGATGACACCGACACACGTAGTGCAATATACTCTACTCCCTGATGACACTGACTCACGTAGTGCAGTATACTCTACTCCCTGATGACACTGACACACGTAGTGCAGTATACTCTACCCCCTGATGACACTGACACACGTAGTGCAGTATACTCTACTCCTTGATGACACTGACACACGTAGTGCAGTATACTCCACTCCCTGATGACATTGACACACGTAGTGCAGTATACTCTACTCCCTTATGACACTGATACACGTATAGTGCAGTATACTCTACTCCCTGATGACACTGACACACGTAGTGCAGTATACTCCACTCCCTGATGACACTGACACACGTAGTCCAGTATACTCTACTCCCTGATGACACTGACACACGTAGTGCAGTATACTCTACTCCTTGATGACACTGACACACGTAGTGCAGTATACTCCACTCTCTGATGACACTGACACACGTATAGTGCAGTATACTCTACTCCCTGATGACACTCACACACGTAGTGCAGTATACTCTACTCCCTGATGACACTGAAGCACGTAGTGCAGTATACTCAACTCTCTGATGACATTGACACACGTATAGTGCAGTATACTCTACTCCCTGATGACACTGACACACGTAGTGCAGTATACTCTACTCCCTGATGACACTGACACACGTAGTGCAGTATACTCTACTCCCTGATGACACTGACACACGTAGTGAAGTATACTCCACTCTCTGATGACACTGACAAACGTGGTGCAGTATACTCTACTATACTCCTGATGGAAATGACAAACGTGGTGCAGTATACTGTACTCCCTGATGACACCGACACACGTAGTGCAATATACTCTACTCCCTGATGACACTGACACACGTAGTGCAGTATACTCTAATCCCTGATGACACTGACACACGTAGTGCAGTATACTCTACTCCTTGATGACACTGACACACATAGTGTAGTATACTCTACTCCTTGATGACACTGACACACGTAGTGCAGTATACTCTACTCCCTGATGACACTGACACACGTAGTGCAGTATACTCTACTCCTTGATGACACTGACACACGTAGTGCAGTATACTCCACTCCCTGATGACATTGACACACGTAGTGCAGTATACTCTACTCCCTGATGACACTGACACACATAGTGCAGTATACTCTACTCTCTGATGACACTGATACACGTAGTGCAGTATACTCTACTCCCTGATGACACTGACACACGTAGTGCAGTATACTCTACTCCCTGATGACACTGACACACGTAGTGCAGTATACTCTACTCTCTGGTGACACTGACACACATAGTGCAGTATACTCTACTCCTTGATGGCACTGACACACGTAGTGCAGTATACTTTACTCTCTGCTGACACTGACACACGTACTGCAGTATAATCTACTCTCTGATGACACTGACACACGTGGTGCAGTATACTCTACTCTCTAATGACACTGACACACGTAGTGCAGTATACTCTACTCCCTGATGACACTGATACACGTAGTGCAGCATACTGCACTCCCTGGTGCCACTGTCACACGTAGTGCAGTATACTCTACTATACTCCTGATGGCACTGACACACGTAGTGCAGTATACTCTACTCTCTGATGACACTGACACACGTAGTGCAGTATACTCTACTCCCTGATAGCACTGACACACGTAGTGCAGTATACTCTACTCCCTGATGACACTGACACACGTAGTGCAGTATACTCTACCCTCTGATGACACTGACACACGTAGTGCAGTATACTCTACTCCCTGATGACACTGACACACGTAGTGCAGTATACTCTACTCTCTGATGACACTGACACACGTAGTGCAGTATAATCTACTCTTGGATGACACTGACACACATAGTGCAGTATGCTCTACTCTCTGATGACACTGACACACGTAGTGCAGTATACTCTACTCTCTGATGACACTGACACACGTGGTGCAGTATACTCTACTCCTTGATGACATTGACACACATACTGCAGTATACTCTACTCCCTGATGACACTGACACACGTAGTGCAGTATAATCTACTCTCTGATGACACTGACACGCATAGTGCAGTATACTCTACTCCTTGATGACACTGACACACGTAGTTTAGTATACTCTACTCCCTGATGACACTGACACACGTAGTGCAGTATACTCTACTCTCTGATGACACTGACACACATAGTGCAGTATACTCTACTCTTGGATGACACTGACACACGTAGTGCAGTATACTCTACTCTCTCTGATGACACTGACACACATAGTGCAGTATACTCTACTCCTTGATGACACTGACACACGTAGTGCAGTATACTCTACTCCCTGATGACACTGACACACATAGTGCAGTATACTCTACTCCTTGATGGCACTGACACACGTAGTGCAGTATACTCTACTCTCTGCTGACACTGACACACGTACTGCAGTATAATCTACTCTCTGATGACACTGACACACGTGGTGCAGTATACTCTACTCTCTAATGACACTGACACACGTAGTGCAGTATACTCTACTCCCTGATGACACTGATACACGTAGTGCAGCATACTGCACTCCCTGGTGCCACTGACACACGTAGTGCAGTATACTCTACTATACTCCTGATGGCACTGACACACGTAGTGCAGTATACTCTACTCTCTGATGACACTGACACACGTAGTGCAGTATACTCTACTCCCTGATAGCACTGACACACGTAGTGCAGTATACTCTACTCCCTGATGACACTGACACACGTAGTGCAGTATACTCTACCCTCTGATGACACTGACACACGTAGTGCAGTATACTCTACTCCCTGATGACACTGACACACGTAGTGCAGTATACTCTACTCTCTGATGACACTGACACACGTAGTGCAGTATACTCTACTCTCTGATGACACTGACACACGTAGTGCAGTATACTCTACTCTCTGATGACACTGACACACGTAGTGCAGCATACTGCACTCCCTGGTGCCACTGACACATGTAGTGCAGTATACTCTACTCTCTGATGACACTGACACACGTATTGCAGTATACTCTACTCCTGATGACACTGACATACGTAGAGCAGTATACTCTACTCTGTGATGACACTGACACACGTAGTGCAGTATACTTCACTCCCTGGTGCCACTGACACGTAGTGCAGTATACTCCACTCCCTGATAACACTGACACACATAGTGCAGTATACTCTACTCCTTGATGACACTGACACACGTAGTGCAGTATACTCTACTCCCTGATGACACTGACACACATAGTGCAGTATACTCTACTCCTTGATGACACTGACAAACGTAGTGCAGTATACTCTACTCTCTGATGACACTGACACACGTAGTGCAGTATACTCTACTCCCTGATGACACTGACACACGTAGTGCAGTATAATCTACTCTCTGATGACACTGACACGCATAGTGCAGTATACTCTACTCCTTGATGACACTGACACACGTAGTGCAGTATACTCTACTCTCTGCTGACACTGACACACGTACTGCAGTATAATCTACTCTCTGATGACACTGACACACGTGGTGCAGTATACTCTACTCTCTAATGACACTGACACACGTAGTGCAGTATACTCTACTCCCTGATGACACTGATACACGTAGTGCAGCATACTGCACTCCCTGGTGCCACTGACACACGTAGTGCAGTATACTCTACTATACTCCTGATGGCACTGACACACGTAGTGCAGTATACTCTACTCTCTGATGACACTGACACACGTAGTGCAGTATACTCTACTCCCTGATAGCACTGACACACGTAGTGCAGTATACTCTACTCTCTGAAGAAACTGACACACGTAGTGCAGTATACTCTACCCTCTGATGACACTGACACACGTAGTGCAGTATACTCTACTCCCTGATGACACTGACACACGTAGTGCAGTATACTCTACTCTCTGATGACACTGACACACGTAGTGCAGTATACTCTACTCTCTGATGACACTGACACACGTAGTGCAGAATACTGCACTCCCTGGTGCCACTGACACATGTAGTGCAGTATACTCTACTCTCTGATGACACTGACACACGTATTGCAGTATACTCTACTCCTGATGACACTGACACACGTAGTGCAGTATACTCTACTCTGTGATGACACTGACACACGTAGTGCAGTATACTGCACTCCCTGGTGCCACTGACACGTAGTGCAGTATACTCCACTCCCTGATAACACTGACACACATAGTGCAGTATACTCTACTCCTTGATGACACTGACACACGTAGTGCAGTATACTCTACTCCCTGATGACACTGACACACATAGTGCAGTATACTCTACTCCTTGATGACACTGACAAACGTAGTGCAGTATACTCTACTCTCTGATGACACTGACACACGTAGTGCAGTATACTCTACTCACTGATGACACTGACACACGTAGTGCAGTATAATCTACTCTCTGATGACACTGACACGCATAGTGCAGTATACTCTACTCCTTGATGACACTGACACACGTAGTTTAGTATACTCTACTCCCTGATGACACTGACACACGTAGTGCAGTATACTCTACTCTCTGATGACACTGACACACATAGTGCAGTATACTCTACTCTTGGATGACACTGACACACGTAGTGCAGTATACTCTATTCTCTCTGATGACACTGACACACATAGTGCAGTATACTCTACTCCTTGATGACACTGACACACGTAGTGCAGTATACTCTACTCTCTGATGACACTGACACACATAGTGCAGTATACTCTACTCTCTGATGACACTGACACACATAGTGCAGTATACTCTACTCTTGGATGACACTGACACACGTAGTGCAGAATACTCTACTCTCTGATGACACTGACACACATAGTGGAGTATACTTTACTCCTTGATGACACTGACACACGTAGTGCAGTATACTCTACTCTCTGATGACACTGACACACATAGTGCAGTATACTCTACTCTCTGATGACACTGACACACATAGTGCAGTATACTCTACTCTTGGATGACACTGACACACGTAGTGCAGAATACTCTACTCCCTGATGACACTGATACACGTAGTGCAGCATACTGCACTCTCTGGTGCCACTGACACACGTAATGCAGTATACTCTACTCTCTGATGACACTGACACACGTAGTGCAGTATAATCTACTCTCTGATGACACTGACACGCATAGTGCAGTATACTCTACTCCTTGATGACAATGACACACGTAGTGCAGTATACTCTACTCCGTGATGACACTGACACACGTAGTGCAGTATACTCTACTCTGTGATGACACTGACACACATAGTGCAGTATACTCTACTCTTGGATGACACTGACACACGTAGTGCAGTATACTCTACTCTCTGATGACACTGACACACATAGTGCTGTATACTCTACTCCTTGATGACACTGACACACGTAGTGCAGTATACTCTACTCTCTGATGACACTGACGCACATAGTGCAGTATACTCTACTCTCTGATGACACTGACACACATAGTGCAGTATACTCTACTCTTGGATGACACTGACACACGTAGTGCAGTATACTCTACTCTCTGATGACACTGACACACATAGTGCAGTATACTCTACTCCTTGATGACACTGACACACGTAGTGCAGTATACTCTACTCTCTGATGACACTGACACACATAGTGCAGTATACGCTACTCCTTGATGACACTGACACATGTAGTGCAGTATACTCTACTCCTTGATGATACTGACACACGTAGGGCAGTATACTCTACTCCCTGATGACACTGACACACGTAGTGCAGTATACTCTACTCCCTGATGACACTGATACACGTAGTGCAGCATACTGCACTCCCTGGTGCCACTGACACACGTAGTGCAGTATACTCTACTCTCTGAAGAAACTGACACGCATAGTGCAGTATACTCTACTCCTTGATGACACTGACACACGTAGTTTAGTATACTCTACTCCCTGATGACACTGACACACGTAGTGCAGTATATTCTACTCTCTGATGACACTGACACACATAGTGCAGTATACTCTACTCTTGGATGACACTGACACACGTAGTGCAGTATACTCTACTCTCTCTGATGACACTGACACACATAGTGCAGTATACTCTACTCCTTGATGACACTGACACACGTAGAGCAGTATACTCTACTCTCTGATGACACTGACACACATAGTGCAGTATACTCTACTCTCTGATGACACTGACACACATAGTGCAGTATACTCTACTCTTGGATGACACTGACACACGTAGTGCAGAATACTCTACTCTCTGATGACACTGACACACATAGTGCAGTATACTTTACTCCTTGATGACACTGACACACGTAGTGCAGTATACTCTACTCTCTGATGACACTGACACACATAGTGCAGTATACTCTACTCTCTGATGACGCTGACACACATAGTGCAGTATACTATACTCTTGGATGACACTGACACACGTAGTGCAGAATACTCTACTCCCTGATGACACTGATACACGTAGTGCAGCATACTGCACTCTCTGGTGCCACTGACACACGTAATGCAGTATACTCTACTCTCTGAGGACACTGACACACGTAGTGCAGTATAATCTACTCTCTGATGACACTGACACGCATAGTGCAGTATACTCTACTCCTTGATGACAATGACACACGTAGTGCAGTATACTCTACTCCGTGATGACACTGACACACGTAGTGCAGTATACTCTACTCTGTGATGACACTGACACACATAGTGCAGTATACTCTACTCTTGGATGACACTGACACACGTAGTGCAGTATACTCTACTCTCTGATGACACTGACACACATAGTGCAGTATACTCTACTCCTTGATGACACTGACACACGTAGTGCAGTATACTCTACTCTCTGATGACACTGACGCACATAGTGCAGTATACTCTACTCTCTGATGACACTGACACACATAGTGCAGTATACTCTACTCTTGGATGACACTGACACACGTAGTGCAGTATACTCTACTCTCTGATGACACTGACACACATAGTGCAGTATACTCTACTCCTTGATGACACTGACACACGTAGTGCAGTATACTCTACTCTCTGATGACACTGACACACATAGTGCAGTATACTCTACTCCTTGATGACACTGACACATGTAGTGCAGTATACTCTACTCCCTGATGACACTGACACACGTAGTGCAGTATACTCTACTCCCTGATGACACTGATACACGTAGTGCAGCATACTGCACTCCCTGGTGCCACTGACACACGTAGTGCAGTATACTCTACTCTCTGAAGAAACTGACACGCATAGTGCAGTATACTCTACTCCTTGATGACACTGACACACGTAGTTTAGTATACTCTACTCCCTGATGACACTGACACACGTAGTGCAGTATATTCTACTCTCTGATGACACTGACACACATAGTGCAGTATACTCTACTCTCTGATGACACTGACACACATAGTGCAGTATACTCTACTCTTGGATGACACTGACACACGTAGTGCAGTATACTCTACTCTCTGATGACACTGACACACATAGTGCAGTATACTCTACTCCTTGATGACACTGACACACGTAGTGCAGTATACTCTACTCTCTGATGACACTGACACACATAGTGCAGTATACTCTACTCCTTGATGACACTGACACATGTAGTGCAGTATACTCTACTCCCTGATGACACTGACACACGTAGTGCAGTATACTCTACTCCCTGATGACACTGATACACGTAGTGCAGCATACTGCACTCCCTGGTGCCACTGACACACGTAGTGCAGTATACTCTACTCTCTGAAGAAACTGACACGCATAGTGCAGTATACTCTACTCCTTGATGACACTGACACACGTAGTTTAGTATACTCTACTCCCTGATGACACTGACACACGTAGTGCAGTATATTCTACTCTCTGATGACACTGACACACATAGTGCAGTATACTCTACTCTTGGATGACACTGACACATGTAGTGCAGTATACTCTACTCTCTCTGATGACACTGACACACATAGTGCAGTATACTCTACTCCTTGATGACACTGACACACGTAGAGCAGTATACTCTACTCTCTGATGACACTGACACACATAGTGCAGTATACTCCACTCTCTGATGACACTGACACACATAGTGCAGTATACTCTACTCTTGGATGACACTGACACACGTAGTGCAGAATACTCTACTCTCTGATGACACTGACACACATAGTGCAGTATACTTTACTCCTTGATGACACTGACACATGTAGTGCAGTATACTCTACTCTCTGATGACACTGACACACATAGTGCAGTATACTCTACTCTCTGATGACGCTGACACACATAGTGCAGTATACTATACTCTTGGATGACACTGACACACGTAGTGCAGAATACTCTACTCTTTGATGACACTGATACACGTAGTGCAGCATACTGCACTCTCTGGTGCCACTGACACACGTAGTGCAGTATACTCTACTCTCTGATGACACTGACACACGTAGTGCAGTATACTCTACTCCCTGATCACACTGACACACGTAGTGCAGTATAATCTACTCTCTGATGACACTGACACGCATAGTGCAGTATACTCTACTCCTTGATGACACTGACACACGTAGTGCAGTATACTCTACTCCGTGATGACACTGACACACGTAGTGCAGTATACTCTACTCTGTGATGACACTGACACACATAGTGCAGTATACTCTACTCTTGGATGACACTGACACACATAGTGCAGTATACTCTACTCTCTGATGACACTGACACACATAGTGCAGTATACTCTACTCCTTGATGACACTGACACACGTAGTGCAGTATACTCTACTCTCTGATGACACTGACACACATAGTGCAGTATACTCTACTCTCTGATGACACTGACACACATAGTGCAGTATACCCTACTCTTGGATGACACTGACACACGTAGTGCAGTATACTCTACTCTCTGATGACACTGACACACATAGTGCAGTATACTCTACTCCTTGATGACACTGACACACGTAGTGCAGTATACTCTACTCTCTGATGACACTGACACACATAGTGCAGTATACTCTACTCCTTGATGACACTGACACATGTAGTGCAGTATACTCTACTCCTTGATGATACTGACACACGTAGGGCAGTATACTCTACTCCCTGATGACACTGACACACGTAGTGCAGTATACTCTACTCCCTGATGACACTGATACACGTAGTGCAGCTTACTGCACTCCCTGGTGCCACTGACACACATAGTGCAGTATACTCTACTCTCTGAAGAAACTGACACACGTAGTGCAGTATACTCTACTCCCTGATGACACTGACACACGTAGTGCAGTATACTCTACTCTCTGATGACACTAACACACATAGTGCAGTATACTCTACTCCTTGATGACACTCACACACGTAGTGAAGTATACTCTACTCTCTGATGGCACTGACACACATAGTGCAGTATACTCTACTCTCTGATGACACTGAAACACATAGTGCAGTATACTCTACTCTTGGATGACACTGACACACGTAGTGCAGTATACTCTACTCTCTGATGACACTGACACACATAGTGCAGTATAATCTACTCCTTGATGACACTGACACACATAGTGCAGTATACTCTACTCCCTGATGACACTGACACACGTAGTGCAGTATACTCTACTCTCTGATGACACTGACACACATAGTGCAGTATACTCTACGCCTTGATGACACTGACACACGTAGTGAAGTATACTCTACTCTCTGATGACACTGACACACATGGTGCAGTATACTCTACTCTCTGATGACACTGACACACATAGTGCAGTATACTCTACTCTTGGATGACACTGACACACGTAGTGCAGTATACTCTACTCTCTGGTGACACTGACACACATAGTGCAGTATACTCTACTCCTTGATGACACTGAAACATGTAGTGCAGTATACTCTACGCCTTGATGACACTGACACACGTAGTGCAGTATACTCTACTCTCTGATGACACTGACACACATAGTGCAGTATACTCTACTCCTTGATGACACTGACACACGTAGTGCAGTATACTCTACTCTCTGGCGACACTGACACACATAGTGCAGTATACTCTACTCCTTGATGACACTGACACATGTAGTGCAGTATACTCTACTCTCTGATGACACTGACACACATAGTGCAGTATACTCTACTCTTGGATGACACTGACACACGTAGTGCAGAATAATCTACTCTCTGATGACACTGACACACATAGTGCAGTATACTTTACTCCTTGATGACACTGACACACGTAGTGCAGTATACTCTACTCTCTGATGACACTGACACACATAGTGCAGTATACTCTACTCTCTGATGACACTGACACACATAGTGCAGTATACTATACTCTTGGATGACACTGACACACGTAGTGCAGAATACTCTACTCCTTGATGACACTGATACACGTAGTGCAGCATACTGCACTCTCTGGTGCCACTGACACACGTAGTGCAGTATACTCTACTCTCTGATGACACTGACACACGTAGTGCAGTATACTCTACTCCCTGATCACACTGACACACGTAGTGCAGTATAATCTACTCTCTGATGACACTGACACGCATAGTGCAGTATACTCTACTCCTTGATGACACTGACACACGTAGTGCAGTATACTCTACTCCGTGATGACACTGACACACGTAGTGCAGTATACTCTACTCTGTGATGACACTGACACACATAGTGCAGTATACTCTACTCTTGGATGACACTGACACACATAGTGCAGTATACTCTACTCTCTGATGACACTGACACACATAGTGCAGTATACTCTACTCCTTGATGACACTGACACACGTAGTGCAGTATACTCTACTCTCTGATGACACTGACACACATAGTGCAGTATACTCTTCTCTCTGATGACACTGACACACATAGTGCAGTATACCCCACTCTTGGATGACACTGACACACGTAGTGCAGTATACTCTACTCTCTGATGACACTGACACACATAGTGCAGTATACTCTACTCCTTGATGACACTTTCACACGTAGTGCAGTATACTCTACTCTCTGATGACACTGACACACATAGTGCAGTATACTCTACTCCTTGATGACACTGACACATGTAGTGCAGTATACTCTACTCCTTGATGATACTGACACACGTAGGGCAGTATACTCTACTCCCTGATGACACTGACACACGTAGTGCAGTATACTCTACTCCCTGATGACACTGATACACGTAGTGCAGCTTACTGCACTCCCTGGTGCCACTGACACACATAGTGCAGTATACTCTACTCTCTGAAGAAACTGACACACGTAGTGCAGTATACTCTACTCCCTGATGACACTGACACACGTAGTGCAGTATACTCTACTCTCTGATGACACTGACACACATAGTGCAGTATACTCTACTCCTTGATGACACTCACACACGTAGTGAAGTATACTCTACTCTCTGATGGCACTGACACACATAGTGCAGTATACTCTACTCTCTGATGACACTGAAACACATAGTGCAGTATACTCTACTCTTGGATGACACTGACACACGTAGTGCAGTATACTCTACTCTCTGATGACACTGACACACATAGTGCAGTATAATCTACTCCTTGATGACACTGACACACGTAGTGCAGTATACTCTACTCCCTGATGACACTGACACACGTAGTGCAGTATACTCTACTCTCTGATGACACTGACACACATAGTGCAGTATACTCTACGCCTTGATGACACTGACACACGTAGTGAAGTATACTCTACTCTCTGATGACACTGACACACATGGTGCAGTATACTCTACTCTCTGATGACACTGACACACATAGTGCAGTATACTCTACTCTTGGATGACACTGACACACGTAGTGCAGAATACTCTACTCTCTGGTGACACTGACACACATAGTGCAGTATACTCTACTCCTTGATGACACTGAAACATGTAGTGCAGTATACTCTACGCCTTGATGACACTGACACACGTAGTGCAGTATACTCTACTCTCTGATGACACTGACACACATAGTGCAGTATACTCTACTCCTTGATGACACTGACACACGTAGTGCAGTATACTCTACTCTCTGGTGACACTGACACACATAGTGCAGTATACTCTACTCCTTGATGACACTGACACATGTAGTGCAGTATACTCTACTCCTTGATGACACTGACACACGTAGTGCAGTATACTCTACTCCCTGATGACACTGACACACATAGTGCAGTATACTCTACTCTTGGATGACACTGACACACGTAGTGCAGTATACTCTACTCCCTGATGACACTGACACACGTAGTGCAGTATACTCTACTCCCTGATGACACTGATACACGTAGTGCAGCATACTGCACTCCCTGGTGCCACTGACACACGTAGTGCAGTATACTCTACTCCTTGATGACACTGACACACATAGTGCAGTATACTCTACTCCTTGATGACACTGACACATGTAGTGCAGTATGCTCTACTCCTTGATGACACTGACACACGTAGTGCAGTATACTCTACTCCCTGATGACACTGACACACATAGTGCAGTATACTCTACTCTCTGATGACACTGACACACATAGTGCAGTATACTCTACTCTCTGATGACACTGACACACATAGTGCAGTATACTCTACTCTTGGATGACACTGACACACGTAGTGCAGTATACTCTACTCTCTGATGACACTGACACACATAGTGCAGTATACTCTACTCCTTGATGACACTGACACACGTAGTGCAGTATACTCTACTCTCTGATGACACTGACACACATAGTGCAGTATACTCTACTCCTTGATGACACTGACACATGTAGTGCAGTATTCTCTACTCCTTGATGAGACTGACACATGTAGTGCAGTATACTCTACTCCCTGATGACACTGACACACGTAGTGCGGTATACTCTACTCCCTGATGACACTGATACACGTAGTGCAGCATACTGCACTCCCTGGTGCCACTGACACACGTAGTGCAGTATACTCTACTCCCTGAAGAAACTGACACACGTAGTGCAGTATACTCTACTCCCTGATGACACTGACACACATAGTGCAGTATACTCTACTCCTTGATGACACTGACACACGTAGTGAAGTATACTCTACTCTCTGATGACACTGACACACATAGTGCAGTATACTCTACTCCTTGATGACACTGACACACGTAGTGCAGTATACTCTACTCCCTGATGACACTGACACACGTAGTGCAGTATACTCTACTCTCTGATGACACTGACACACATAGTGCAGTATACTCTACGCCTTGATGACACTGACACACGTAGTGAAGTATACTCTACTCTCTGATGACACTGACACACATAGTGCAGTATACTCTACTCTCTGATGACACTGACACACATAGTGCAGTATACTCTACTCTTGGATGACACTGACACACGTAGTGCAGTATACTCTACTCTCTGATGACACTGACACAGATAGTGCAGTATACTCTACTCCTTGATGACACTGACACACGTAGTGCAGTATACTCTACTCTCTGATGACACTGACACACATAGTGCAGTATACTCTACTCTTGGATGACACTGACACACGTAGTGCAGTATACTCTACTCTCTCATGACACTGACACACATAGTGCAGTATACTCTACTCCTTGATGACACTGACACACGTAGTGCAGTATACTCTACTCTCTGATGACACTGACACACATAGTGCAGTATACTCTACTCTCTGATGACACTGACACACATAGTGCAGTATACCCTACTCTTGGATGACACTGACACACGTAGTGCAGTATACTCTACTCTCTGATGACACTGACACACATAGTGCAGTATACTCTACTCCTTGATGACACTGACACACGTAGTGCAGTATACTCCACTCTCTGATGACACTGACACACATAGTGCAGTATACTCTACTCCTTGATGACACTGACACATGTAGTGCAGTATACTCTACTCCTTGATGATACTGACACACGTAGGGCAGTATACTCTACTCCCTGATGACACTGACACACGTAGTGCAGTATACTCAACTCCCTGATGACACTGATACACGTAGTGCAGCATACTGCACTCCCTGGTGACACTGACACACATAGTGCAGTATACTCTACTCCTTGATGATACTGACACACGTAGGGCAGTATACTCTACTCCCTGATGACACTGACACATGTAGTGCAGTATACTCTACTCCCTGATGACACTGACACACATAGTGCAGTATACTCTACTCCTTGATGACACTCACACACGTAGTGAAGTATACTCTACTCTCTGATGGCACTGACACACATAGTGCAGTATACTCTACTCTCTGATGACACTGAAACACATAGTGCAGTATACTCTACTCTTGGATGACACTGACACACGTAGTGCAGTATACTCTACTCTCTGATGACACTGACACACATAGTGCAGTATAATCTACTCCTTGATGACACTGACACACGTAGTGCAGTATACTCTACTCCCTGATGACACTGACACACGTAGTGCAGTATACTCTACTCTCTGATGACACTGACACACATAGTGCAGTATACTCTACTCCTTGATGACACTGACACACGTAGTGCAGTATACTCTACTCTCTGGTGACACTGACACACATAGTGCAGTATACTCTACTCCTTGATGACACTGACACATGTAGTGCAGTATACTCTACTCCTTGATGACACTGACACACGTAGTGCAGTATACTCTACTCCCTGATGACACTGACACACAGAGTGCAGTATACTCTACTCTTGGATGACACTGACACACGTAGTGCAGTATACTCTACTCCCTGATGACACTGACACACGTAGTGCAGTATACTCTACTCCCTGATGACACTGATACACGTAGTGCAGCATACTGCACTCCCTGGTGCCACTGACACACGTAGTGCAGTATACTCTACTATACTCCTGATGGCACTGACACACGTAGTGCAGTATACTCTACTCCTTGATGACACAGACACACATAGTGCAGTATACTCTACTCCTTGATGACACTGACACATGTAGTGCAGTATACTCTACTCCTTGATGACACTGACACACGTAGTGCAGTATACTCTACTCCCTGATGACACTGACACACATAGTGCAGTATACTCTACTCTCTGATGACACTGACACACATAGTGCAGTATACTCTACTCTTGGATGACACTGACACACGTAGTGCAGTATACTCTACTCTCTGATGACACTGACACACATGGTGCAGTATACTCTACTCCTTGATGACACTGACACACGTAGTGCAGTATACTCTACTCTCTGATGACACTGACACACATAGTGCAGTATACTCTACTCCTTGATGACACTGACACATGTAGTGCAGTATACTCTACTCCTTGATGACACTGACACACGTAGTGCAGTATACTCTACTCCCTGATGACACTGACACACGTAGTGCAGTATACTCTACTCCCTGATGACACTGATACACGTAGTGCAGCATACTGCACTCCCTGGTGCCACTGACACACGTAGTGCAGTATACTCTACTCCCTGAAGAAACTGACACACGTAGTGCAGTATACTCTACTCCCTGATGACACTGACACACATAGTGCAGTATACTCTACTCCTTGATGACACTGACACACGTAGTGAAGTATACTCTACTCTCTGATGACACTGACACACATAGTGCAGTATACTCTACTCCTTGATGACACTGACACACGTAGTGCAGTATACTCTACTCCCTGATGACACTGACACACGTAGTGCAGTATACTCTACTCTCTGATGACACTGACACACATAGTGCAGAATACTCTACGCCTTGATGACACTGACACACGTAGTGAAGTATACTCTACTCTCTGATGACACTGACACACATAGTGCAGTATACTCTACTCTCTGATGACACTGACACACATAGTGCAGTATACTCTACTCTTGGATGACACTGACACACGTAGTGCAGTATACTCTACTCTCTGATTACACTGACACAGATAGTGCAGTATACTCTACTCCTTGATGACACTGACACACGTAGTGCAGTATACTCTACTCTCTGATGACACTGACACACATAGTGCAGTATACTCTACTCTTTCATGACACTGACACATGTAGTGCAGTATACTCTACTCCTTGATGACACTGACACACGTAGTGCAGTACACTCTACTCCCTGATGACACTGACACACGTAGTGCAGTATACTCTACTCTCTGATGACACTGACACACATAGTGCAGTATACTCTACTCTTGGATGACACTGACACACGTAGTGCAGTATACTCTACTCTCTGATGACACTGACACACATAGTGCAGTATACTCTACTCCTTGATGACACTGACACACGTAGTGCAGTATACCCTACTCGCTGATGACACTGACACACATAGTGCAGTATACTCTACTCTCTGATGACACTGACACACGTAGTGCAGTATACTCTACTCCTTGATGACATTGACACACGTAGTGCAGTATACTCTACTCCCTGATGACACCGACACACGTAGTGCAGTATACTCTACTCCCTGATGACACTGACACACGTAGTGCAGTATACTCCACTCCCTGATGACACTGACACACGTAGTACAGTATAGTCTACGCCCTGATGACACTGATACACGTAGTGCAGTATACTCCACTCCCTGATGACACTGACACACGTAGTGCAGTATATTCTACTCCCTGATGACACTGACACACGTAGAGCAGTATACTCTACTATACTCCTGATGGCACTTAAATACGTAGTGCAGTATACTCTACTCCCTGATGACACTGACAAACGTAGTGCAGTATACTCCACTCCCTGATGACACTGATACACGTAGTGCAGCTTACTGCACTCCCTGGTGCCACTGACACACATAGTGCAGTATACTCTACTCTCTGAAGAAACTGACACACGTAGTGCAGTATACTCTACTCCCTGAAGAAACTGACACACGTAGTGCAGTATACTCTACTCCCTGATGACACTGACACACATAGTGCAGTATACTCTACTCCTTGATGACACTGACACACGTAGTGAAGTATACTCTACTCTCTGATGACACTGACACACATAGTGCAGTATACTCTACTCCTTGATGACACTGACACACGTAGTGCAGTATACTCTACTCCCTGATGACACTGACACACGTAGTGCAGTATACTCTACTCTCTGATGACACTGACACACATAGTGCAGAATACTCTACGCCTTGATGACACTGACACACGTAGTGAAGTATACTCTACTCTCTGATGACACTGACACACATAGTGCAGTATACTCTACTCTCTGATGACACTGACACACATAGTGCAGTATACTCTACTCTTGGATGACACTGACACACGTAGTGCAGTATACTCTACTCTCTGATTACACTGACACAGATAGTGCAGTATACTCTACTCCTTGATGACACTGACACACGTAGTGCAGTATACTCTACTCTCTGATGACACTGACACACATAGTGCAGTATACTCTACTCTTTCATGACACTGACACATGTAGTGCAGTATACTCTACTCCTTGATGACACTGACACACGTAGTGCAGTACACTCTACTCCCTGATGACACTGACACACGTAGTGCAGTATACTCTACTCTCTGATGACACTGACACACATAGTGCAGTATACTCTACTCTTGGATGACACTGACACACGTAGTGCAGTATACTCTACTCTCTGATGACACTGACACACATAGTGCAGTATACTCTACTCCTTGATGACACTGACACACGTAGTGCAGTATACCCTACTCGCTGATGACACTGACACACATAGTGCAGTATACTCTACTCTCTGATGACACTGACACACGTAGTGCAGTATACTCTACTCCTTGATGACATTGACACACGTAGTGCAGTATACTCTACTCCCTGATGACACCGACACACGTAGTGCAGTATACTCTACTCCCTGATGACACTGACACACGTAGTGCAGTATACTCCACTCCCTGATGACACTGACACACGTAGTACAGTATAGTCTACGCCCTGATGACACTGATACACGTAGTGCAGTATACTCCACTCCCTGATGACACTGACACACGTAGTGCAGTATATTCTACTCCCTGATGACACTGACACACGTAGAGCAGTATACTCTACTATACTCCTGATGGCACTTAAATACGTAGTGCAGTATACTCTACTCCCTGATGACACTGACAAACGTAGTGCAGTATACTCCACTCCCTGATGACACTGACACACGTAGTGCAGTATGCTCTACTCTCTGCTGACACTGACACACGTAGTGAAGTATACTCTACTCTCTGATGACACTGACACACATAGTGCAGTATACTCTACTCTCTGATGACACTGACACACATAGTGCAGTATACTCTACTCTTGGATGACACTGACACACGTAGTGCAGTATACTCTACTCTCTGATTACACTGACACAGATAGTGCAGTATACTCTACTCCTTGATGACACTGACACACGTAGTGCAGTATACTCTACTCTCTGATGACACTGACACACATAGTGCAGTATACTCTACTCTTTCATGACACTGACACATGTAGTGCAGTATACTCTACTCCTTGATGACACTGACACACGTAGTGCAGTACACTCTACTCCCTGATGACACTGACACACGTAGTGCAGTATACTCTACTCTCTGATGACACTGACACACATAGTGCAGTATACTCTACTCTTGGATGACACTGACACACGTAGTGCAGTATACTCTACTCTCTGATGACACTGACACACATAGTGCAGTATACTCTACTCCTTGATGACACTGACACACGTAGTGCAGTATACCCTACTCGCTGATGACACTGACACACATAGTGCAGTATACTCTACTCTCTGATGACACTGACACACGTAGTGCAGTATACTCTACTCCTTGATGACATTGACACACGTAGTGCAGTATACTCTACTCCCTGATGACACCGACACACGTAGTGCAGTATACTCTACTCCCTGATGACACTGACACACGTAGTGCAGTATACTCCACTCCCTGATGACACTGACACACGTAGTACAGTATAGTCTACGCCCTGATGACACTGATACACGTAGTGCAGTATACTCCACTCCCTGATGACACTGACACACGTAGTGCAGTATATTCTACTCCCTGATGACACTGACACACGTAGAGCAGTATACTCTACTATACTCCTGATGGCACTTAAATACGTAGTGCAGTATACTCTACTCCCTGATGACACTGACAAACGTAGTGCAGTATACTCCACTCCCTGATGACACTGACACACGTAGTGCAGTATGCTCTACTCTCTGCTGACACTGACACACGTAGTGCAGTATACTCTACCCTCTGATGACACTGACACACGTGGTGCAGTATACTCTACTCTCTAATGACACTGACACACGTAGTGCAGTATACTCTACTCCCTGATGACACTGATACACGTAGTGCAGCATACTGCACTCCCTGGTGCCACTGACACACGTAGTGCAGTATACTCTACTATACTCCTGATGGCACTGACACACGTAGTGCAGTATACTCTACTCTCTGCTGACACTGACACACGTAGTGCAGTATACTCTACTCTCTGATGACACTGACACACGTAGTGCAGTATACTCTACTCCCTGATGACACTGACAAACGTAGTGCAGTATACTCCACTCCCTGATGACACTGACACACGTAGTGCAGTATGCTCTACTCTCTGCTGACACTGACACACGTAGTGCAGTATACTCTACCCTCTGATGACACTGACACACGTGGTGCAGTATACTCTACTCTCTAATGACACTGACACACGTAGTGCAGTATACTCTACTCCCTGATGACACTGATACACGTAGTGCAGCATACTGCACTCCCTGGTGCCACTGACACACGTAGTGCAGTATACTCTACTATACTCCTGATGGCACTGACACACGTAGTGCAGTATACTCTACTCTCTGCTGACACTGACACACGTAGTGCAGTATACTCTACTCTCTGATGACACTGACACACGTAGTGCAGTATACTCTACTCCCTGATGGCACTGACACACGTAGTGCAGTATACTCTACTCTCTGATGACACTGACACACGTAGTGCAGTATACTCTACTCTCTGATGACACTGACACACGTAGTGCAGTATACTCTACTCTCTGATGACACTGACACAAGTGGTGCAGTATACTCTACTCTCTGCTGAAATTGAAACATGTAGTGCAGAATACTCTACTCCTTGATGACACTGACACACGTAGTGCAGGATACTCTACTCCCTGATGACACTGACACACGTAGTGCAGAGTACTCTACCCCCTGATGACACTGACACACGTAGTGCAGTATACTCTACTCTCTGATGACAGTGACACACGTAGTGCAGTATACTCTACTCCCTGATGACACTGACACACGTAGTGCAGTATACTCTACTCTCTGATGACACTGACACACATAGTGCAGTATACTCTACTCCTTGATGACACTGACACACGTAGTGCAGTATACTCTACTCTCTGGTGACACTGACACACATAGTGTAGTATACTCTACTCCTTGATGACACTGACACATGTAGTGCAGTATACTCTACTCCTTGATGACACTGACACACGTAGTGCAGTATACTCTACTCCCTGATGACACTGACACACATAGTGCAGTATACTCTACTCTTGGATGACACTGACACACGTAGTGCAGTATACTCTACTCCCTGATGACACTGACACACGTAGTGCAGTATACTCTACTCCCTGATGACACTGATACACGTAGTGCAGCATACTGCACTCCCTGGTGCCACTGACACACGTAGTGCAGTATACTCTACTCCTTGATGACACTGACACACATAGTGCAGTATACTCTACTCCTTGATGACACTGACACATGTAGTGCAGTATGCTCTACTCCTTGATGACACTGACACACGTAGTGCAGTATACTCTACTCCCTGATGACACTGACACACATAGTGCAGTATACTCTACTCTCTGATGACACTGACACACATAGTGCAGTATACTCTACTCTCTGATGACACTGACACACATAGTGCAGTATACTCTACTCTTGGATGACACTGACACACGTAGTGCAGTATACTCTACTCTCTGATGACACTGACACACATAGTGCAGTATACTCTACTCCTTGATGACACTGACACACGTAGTGCAGTATACTCTACTCTCTGATGACACTGACACACATAGTGCAGTATACTCTACTCCTTGATGACACTGACACATGTAGTACAGTATACTCTACTCCTTGATGAGACTGACACATGTAGTGCAGTATACTCTACTCCCTGATGACACTGACACACGTAGTGCGGTATACTCTACTCCCTGATGACACTGATACAAGTGGTGCAGTATACTCTACTCTCTGCTGAAATTGAAACATGTAGTGCAGTATACTCTACTCCTTGATGACACTGACACACGTAGTGCAGTATACTCTACTCCCTGATGACACTGACACACGTAGTGCAGAGTACTCTACCCCCTGATGACACTGACACACGTAGTGCAGTATACTCTACTCTCTGATGACAGTGACACACGTAGTGCAGTATACTCTACTCCCTGATGACACTGACACACGTAGTGCAGTATACTCTACTCTCTGATGACACTGACACACATAGTGCAGTATACTCTACTCCTTGATGACACTGACACACGTAGTGCAGTATACTCTACTCTCTGGTGACACTGACACACATAGTGCAGTATACTCTACTCCTTGATGACACTGACACATGTAGTGCAGTATACTCTACTCCTTGATGACACTGACACACGTAGTGCAGTATACTCTACTCCCTGATGACACTGACACACATAGTGCAGTATACTCTACTCTTGGATGACACTGACACACGTAGTGCAGTATACTCTACTCCCTGATGACACTGACACACGTAGTGCAGTATACTCTACTCCCTGATGACACTGATACACGTAGTGCAGCATACTGCACTCCCTGGTGCCACTGACACACGTAGTGCAGTATACTCTACTCCTTGATGACACTGACACACATAGTGCAGTATACTCTACTCCTTGATGACACTGACACATGTAGTGCAGTATGCTCTACTCCTTGATGACACTGACACACGTAGTGCAGTATACTCTACTCCCTGATGACACTGACACACATAGTGCAGTATACTCTACTCTCTGATGACACTGACACACATAGTGCAGTATACTCTACTCTCTGATGACACTGACACACATAGTGCAGTATACTCTACTCTTGGATGACACTGACACACGTAGTGCAGTATACTCTACTCTCTGATGACACTGACACACATAGTGCAGTATACTCTACTCCTTGATGACACTGACACACGTAGTGCAGTATACTCTACTCTCTGATGACACTGACACACATAGTGCAGTATACTCTACTCCTTGATGACACTGACACATGTAGTGCAGTATACTCTACTCCTTGATGAGACTGACACATGTAGTGCAGTATACTCTACTCCCTGATGACACTGACACACGTAGTGCGGTATACTCTACTCCCTGATGACACTGATACACGTAGTGCAGCATACTGCACTCCCTGGTGCCACTGACACACGTAGTGCAGTATACTCTACTCCCTGAAGAAACTGACACACGTAGTGCAGTATACTCTACTCCCTGATGACACTGACACACATAGTGCAGTATACTCTACTCCTTGATGACACTGACACACGTAGTGAAGTATACTCTACTCTCTGATGACACTGACACACATAGTGCAGTATACTCTACTCCTTGATGACACTGACACACGTAGTGCAGTATACTCTACTCCCTGATGACACTGACACACGTAGTGCAGTATACTCTACTCTCTGATGACACTGACACACATAGTGCAGTATACTCTACGCCTTGATGACACTGACACACGTAGTGAAGTATACTCTACTCTCTGATGACACTGACACACATAGTGCAGTATACTCTACTCTCTGATGACACTGACACACATAGTGCAGTATACTCTACTCTTGGATGACACTGACACACGTAGTGCAGTATACTCTACTCTCTGATGACACTGACACAGATAGTGCAGTATACTCTACTCCTTGATGACACTGACACACGTAGTGCAGTATACTCTACTCTCTGATGACACTGACACACATAGTGCAGTATACTCTACTCTTGGATGACACTGACACACGTAGTGCAGTATACTCTACTCTCTCATGACACTGACACACATAGTGCAGTATACTCTACTCCTTGATGACACTGACACACGTAGTGCAGTATACTCTACTCTCTGATGACACTGACACACATAGTGCAGTATACTCTACTCTCTGATGACACTGACACACATAGTGCAGTATACCCTACTCTTGGATGACACTGACACACGTAGTGCAGTATACTCTACTCTCTGATGACACTGACACACATAGTGCAGTATACTCTACTCCTTGATGACACTGACACACGTAGTGCAGTATACTCCACTCTCTGATGACACTGACACACATAGTGCAGTATACTCTACTCCTTGATGACACTGACACATGTAGTGCAGTATACTCTACTCCTTGATGATACTGACACACGTAGGGCAGTATACTCTACTCCCTGATGACACTGACACACGTAGTGCAGTATACTCTACTCCCTGATGACACTGATACACGTAGTGCAGCATACTGCACTCCCTGGTGACACTGACACACATAGTGCAGTATACTCTACTCCTTGATGATACTGACACACGTAGGGCAGTATACTCTACTCCCTGATGACACTGACACATGTAGTGCAGTATACTCTACTCCCTGATGACACTGACACACATAGTGCAGTATACTCTACTCCTTGATGACACTCACACACGTAGTGAAGTATACTCTACTCTCTGATGGCACTGACACACATAGTGCAGTATACTCTACTCTCTGATGACACTGAAACACATAGTGCAGTATACTCTACTCTTGGATGACACTGACACACGTAGTGCAGTATACTCTACTCTCTGATGACACTGACACACATAGTGCAGTATAATCTACTCCTTGATGACACTGACACACGTAGTGCAGTATACTCTACTCCCTGATGACACTGACACACGTAGTGCAGTATACTCTACTCTCTGATGACACTGACACACATAGTGCAGTATACTCTACTCCTTGATGACACTGACACACGTAGTGCAGTATACTCTACTCTCTGGTGACACTGACACACATAGTGCAGTATACTCTACTCCTTGATGACACTGACACATGTAGTGCAGTATACTCTACTCCTTGATGACACTGACACACGTAGTGCAGTATACTCTACTCCCTGATGACACTGACACACAGAGTGCAGTATACTCTACTCTTGGATGACACTGACACACGTGGTGCAGTATACTCTACTCCCTGATGACACTGACACACGTAGTGCAGTATACTCTACTCCCTGATGACACTGATACACGTAGTGCAGCATACTGCACTCCCTGGTGCCACTGACACACGTAGTGCAGTATACTCTACTATACTCCTGATGGCACTGACACACGTAGTGCAGTATACTCTACTCCTTGATGACACAGACACACATAGTGCAGTATACTCTACTCCTTGATGACACTGACACATGTAGTGCAGTATACTCTACTCCTTGATGACACTGACACACGTAGTGCAGTATACTCTACTCCCTGATGACACTGACACACATAGTGCAGCATACTCTACTCTCTGATGACACTGACACACATAGTGCAGTATACTCTACTCTTGGATGACACTGACACACGTAGTGCAGTATACTCTACTCTCTGATGACACTGACACACATGGTGCAGTATACTCTACTCCTTGATGACACTGACACACGTAGTGCAGTATACTCTACTCTCTGATGACACTGACACACATAGTGCAGTATACTCTACTCCTTGATGACACTGACACATGTAGTGCAGTATACTCTACTCCTTGATGACACTGACACACGTAGTGCAGTATACTCTACTCCCTGATGACACTGACACACGTAGTGCAGTATACTCTACTCCCTGATGACACTGATACACGTAGTGCAGCATACTGCACTCCCTGGTGCCACTGACACACGTAGTGCAGTATACTCTACTCCCTGAAGAAACTGACACACGTAGTGCAGTATACTCTACTCCCTGATGACACTGACACACATAGTGCAGTATACTCTACTCCTTGATGACACTGACACACGTAGTGAAGTATACTCTACTCTCTGATGACACTGACACACATAGTGCAGTATACTCTACTCCTTGATGACACTGACACACGTAGTGCAGTATACTCTACTCCCTGATGACACTGACACACGTAGTGCAGTATACTCTACTCTCTGATGACACTGACACACATAGTGCAGAATACTCTACGCCTTGATGACACTGACACACGTAGTGAAGTATACTCTACTCTCTGATGACACTGACACACATAGTGCAGTATACTCTACTCTCTGATGACACTGACACACATAGTGCAGTATACTCTACTCTTGGATGACACTGACACACGTAGTGCAGTATACTCTACTCTCTGATTACACTGACACAGATAGTGCAGTATACTCTACTCCTTGATGACACTGACACACGTAGTGCAGTATACTCTACTCTCTGATGACACTGACACACATAGTGCAGTATACTCTACTCTTTCATGACACTGACACATGTAGTGCAGTATACTCTACTCCTTGATGACACTGACACACGTAGTGCAGTACACTCTACTCCCTGATGACACTGACACACGTAGTGCAGTATACTCTACTCTCTGATGACACTGACACACATAGTGCAGTATACTCTACTCTTGGATGACACTGACACACGTAGTGCAGTATACTCTACTCTCTGATGACACTGACACACATAGTGCAGTATACTCTACTCCTTGATGACACTGACACACGTAGTGCAGTATACCCTACTCGCTGATGACACTGACACACATAGTGCAGTATACTCTACTCTCTGATGACACTGACACACGTAGTGCAGTATACTCTACTCCTTGATGACATTGACACACGTAGTGCAGTATACTCTACTCCCTGATGACACCGACACACGTAGTGCAGTATACTCTACTCCCTGATGACACTGACACACGTAGTGCAGTATACTCCACTCCCTGATGACACTGACACACGTAGTACAGTATAGTCTACGCCCTGATGACACTGATACACGTAGTGCAGTATACTCCACTCCCTGATGACACTGACACACGTAGTGCAGTATACTCTACTCCCTGATGACACTGACACACGTAGAGCAGTATACTCTACTATACTCCTGATGGCACTTAAATACGTAGTGCAGTATACTCTACTCCCTGATGACACTGACAAACGTAGTGCAGTATACTCCACTCCCTGATGACACTGACACACGTAGTGCAGTATGCTCTACTCTCTGCTGACACTGACACACGTAGTGCAGTATACTCTACCCTCTGATGACACTGACACACGTGGTGCAGTATACTCTACTCTCTAATGACACTGACACACGTAGTGCAGTATACTCTACTCCCTGATGACACTGATACACGTAGTGCAGCATACTGCACTCCCTGGTGCCACTGACACACGTAGTGCAGTATACTCTACTATACTCCTGATGGCACTGACACACGTAGTGCAGTATACTCTACTCTCTGCTGACACTGACACACGTAGTGCAGTATACTCTACTCTCTGATGACACTGACACACGTAGTGCAGTATACTCTACTCCCTGATGGCACTGACACACGTAGTGCAGTATACTCTACTCTCTGATGACACTGACACACATAGTGCAGTATACTCTACTCCTTGATGACACTGACACATGTAGTGCAGTATACTCTACTCCTTGATGACACTGACACACGTAGTGCAGTATACTCTACTCCCTGATGACACTGACACACGTAGTGCAGTATACTCTACTCCCTGATGACACTGATACACGTAGTGCAGCATACTGCACTCCCTGGTGCCACTGACACACGTAGTGCAGTATACTCTACTCCCTGAAGAAACTGACACACGTAGTGCAGTATACTCTACTCCCTGATGACACTGACACACATAGTGCAGTATACTCTACTCCTTGATGACACTGACACACGTAGTGAAGTATACTCTACTCTCTGATGACACTGACACACATAGTGCAGTATACTCTACTCCTTGATGACACTGACACACGTAGTGCAGTATACTCTACTCCCTGATGACACTGACACACGTAGTGCAGTATACTCTACTCTCTGATGACACTGACACACATAGTGCAGAATACTCTACGCCTTGATGACACTGACACACGTAGTGAAGTATACTCTACTCTCTGATGACACTGACACACATAGTGCAGTATACTCTACTCTCTGATGACACTGACACACATAGTGCAGTATACTCTACTCTTGGATGACACTGACACACGTAGTGCAGTATACTCTACTCTCTGATTACACTGACACAGATAGTGCAGTATACTCTACTCCTTGATGACACTGACACACGTAGTGCAGTATACTCTACTCTCTGATGACACTGACACACATAGTGCAGTATACTCTACTCTTTCATGACACTGACACATGTAGTGCAGTATACTCTACTCCTTGATGACACTGACACACGTAGTGCAGTACACTCTACTCCCTGATGACACTGACACACGTAGTGCAGTATACTCTACTCTCTGATGACACTGACACACATAGTGCAGTATACTCTACTCTTGGATGACACTGACACACGTAGTGCAGTATACTCTACTCTCTGATGACACTGACACACATAGTGCAGTATACTCTACTCCTTGATGACACTGACACACGTAGTGCAGTATACCCTACTCGCTGATGACACTGACACACATAGTGCAGTATACTCTACTCTCTGATGACACTGACACACGTAGTGCAGTATACTCTACTCCTTGATGACATTGACACACGTAGTGCAGTATACTCTACTCCCTGATGACACCGACACACGTAGTGCAGTATACTCTACTCCCTGATGACACTGACACACGTAGTGCAGTATACTCCACTCCCTGATGACACTGACACACGTAGTACAGTATAGTCTACGCCCTGATGACACTGATACACGTAGTGCAGTATACTCCACTCCCTGATGACACTGACACACGTAGTGCAGTATACTCTACTCCCTGATGACACTGACACACGTAGAGCAGTATACTCTACTATACTCCTGATGGCACTTAAATACGTAGTGCAGTATACTCTACTCCCTGATGACACTGACAAACGTAGTGCAGTATACTCCACTCCCTGATGACACTGACACACGTAGTGCAGTATGCTCTACTCTCTGCTGACACTGACACACGTAGTGCAGTATACTCTACCCTCTGATGACACTGACACACGTGGTGCAGTATACTCTACTCTCTAATGACACTGACACACGTAGTGCAGTATACTCTACTCCCTGATGACACTGATACACGTAGTGCAGCATACTGCACTCCCTGGTGCCACTGACACACGTAGTGCAGTATACTCTACTATACTCCTGATGGCACTGACACACGTAGTGCAGTATACTCTACTCTCTGCTGACACTGACACACGTAGTGCAGTATACTCTACTCTCTGATGACACTGACACACGTAGTGCAGTATACTCTACTCCCTGATGGCACTGACACACGTAGTGCAGTATACTCTACTCTCTGATGACACTGACACACGTAGTGCAGTATACTCTACTCTCTGATGACACTGACACACGTAGTGCAGTATACTCTACTCTCTGATGACACTGACACAAGTGGTGCAGTATACTCTACTCTCTGCTGAAATTGAAACATGTAGTGCAGTATACTCTACTCCTTGATGACACTGACACACGTAGTGCAGTATACTCTACTCCCTGATGACACTGACACACGTAGTGCAGAGTACTCTACCCCCTGATGACACTGACACACGTAGTGCAGTATACTCTACTCTCTGATGACAGTGACACACGTAGTGCAGTATACTCTACTCCCTGATGACACTGACACACGTAGTGCAGTATACTCTACTCCCTGATGACAGTGACACACGTAGTGCAGTATACTCTACTCCCTGATGACACTGACACACGTAGTGCAGTATACTCTACTCCCTGATGACACTGACACACGTAGTGCTGTATACTCTACTCCCTGATGACACTGACATACGTAGTGCAGTATACTCTACTCCTTGATGACACTGACACACCTACGGCAGTATACTCTACTCCCTGGTGATACTGACACACGTAGTGCAGTATACTCCACTCTCTGATGACACGCGTAGTGCAGTATGCTCTACTCTTGATCACACTGACACACGTAGTGCAGTATATTCTACTCCTGATGACAATGACACATAGTAGTGCAGTACACTATACTCCCTGATGACACTGACACACGTAGTGCAGTATTCTGCAATCCTGGAGACAGTGACACACATAGTACAGTATACTGTACTCCCTGATGACACTGACACACGTAATGATGTATAGTCTCCTCCCCAATTACACTGACACACGCGCTGCAATATGCTCTACTCCCTGATGACACTGACACACATAGTGCAGTATACTCTACTCCGCGATGACACTGACACACGTAGTGCACTGTATTGTACTCCCTGATGACACTGATACACGTAGTGCAGTATACTCTACTCCTGATGACACTGACACACGTAGTGAAGTATACTCTACTCCCTGGTGACACTGACACACGTAGTGCAATTTACTCTACTCTCTGATGACACTGACACACGTAGTGCAGTAAGCTCTACTCTACTCCCTGATGACACTTACACACGTAGTGAAGTATACTCTACTCCCTGATGACACTGACACACGTAGTGCAATTGACTCTACTCTCTGATGACACTGACACACGTAGTGCAGTATATTGTACCTGTGATGACACTGCCACACGTAGGGCAGTATACTGTACTCCCTGATGACACTGCCACACGTAGTGCAGTATACTCTACTCTTGATGACACTGGCACACGTGGTGCAGTATACTGTACCTCCGATCACACGTAGTGCAGTATATTGTACTCTTGATGACACTGACACACGTATTGCACCCCAGTTGAGATGATCATGAACTGTTCATGAACATTCATGAACTATTCATGAATGTTCGTGAACAAAAACTATGAACGTTCATGAACGTTCATCAACGTGTTCATGAACGGTTCATGAATATTCTTGAACAACAAATGAAACTTTCATGAAAGTTCATGAGTTCATGAACTTATTCTGTTCATGCACTCTCACTTTGTTCATGAACATGAGTTGTTCGTGAACGTTCATGAACTCAGATAATTCATGAACCAATGAATCATGAGCGTTCACTAAATGTGTTCATGAACTATTCATGAATATTCCTGAACAACAAATGAGAAATTCATGAACTGTCAACTTAGTTCATGAACGGCCAAAAACTAAAATAATTCACGAACCAGATGGTTCATGAATATTCATAAACGTTTATTAAATGTGTTCATGAACTGTTCATGAATGTTCCTGAATAACAAATGAGACATTCATGTATTGTAAACCTTATATTCCGAGCATAATGTTCATGAACATGAGGTTGTTCATGAAGGAACAGGAACTCGGGTTATTCAATAATGAACCAGATAAGCCAGCAACACTTGAACTAAGTATATGATGTTCACAAACTCAGTTCGTGTTGATGTTCATGAATGTTCACGAATTGTTCATAAAAATTCATTAACGTACCAGTCTAATTCTTCTGTCCTGTATATACACATAGTATTTTGATTGCGGATTATATTTTATGAGGTTACTTCTTACCTAAACACGGCAAGCTATTTAAGCTTCAATTTGTTAATTAAAAAAGAGATCGTCTCTGTGACAGTATTACACAAAACTGAACAGAAAACTGAGAAACTAATATTTTTTATTATTATGTATTCTATGGTTGATAATCTAAGTTAGATTATCTCAATTTGCTAATTAATTAGTTAGTTAGCCATTGCGTAGTTCACCACAGTTCATGAACTTTCATGAACAAACCATGAACTATATTGTGATTTCAAACTCGAAACAATTTATCACAGCTCATGAACTTTCATGAACTAGCCATAAATCGAATTAAGATTTATCAAGTTCATAATAATTTATCAAAGTGTGAACTTTAACGAAAAACCATGAACTAATAATGAGCCTAATAAAGTTCATAACAATTCATCACAGTTCATGAAACAGTCCCTCATAAAATTTTCATTAAAGAAAAATTCATTAAAGTTAATAAAACTCTCTCATGGACTTTCATGAACTAACCATGAACAGAATTAAGATTTATCAAGTTCATAATAATTCATCAAAGCTCATAATTTTTAATGAACAACCATGAACTAAATAATGAGACTAACCAAGCTCATAACAATTCATAACAGTTCATAAAACAGTCCCTCATGAACATTTATAAACCAGTCATGAACCGAATTAAGACTTATCAAGTTCATAATAATTCCTTAAAGTTCATAAAACTCTCTCATGAACTTTCATGAACAAGCTATGAACTGAATTGATTCTACCAAGTTCATAAAAGTCCATGACTGGTCATGAACCTCTCCATATGAACTACATGAACTAAATCATGAACAACATTAGTTCATCAAGTGTTCATTAATATTCATGATTTGTCATGAAGTGTTTTTGATGAACAATTCATGAACTGGCTTGTTGAACCATTGATGAATTTTCATGAATGTTCATGAACATTCATCAACGTTCATCACTTGATGAACTTCATCTCACCGGGGAGTATACTTTACTCCTGATGACGCTGACAAACGTAGTGCAATATACTCTACTGCCTGATGACACACGTAGACGTTTAATATTTATGACAAAAAAACAATTTTCTTTCACTCCCTGTGCAGAAGATGGGTATATTCCGAAATGTCAAATAAATTACGTGTGTCTATTGAAAAACTTGAATTATTATACATATTTCAAAATAAATGTGAAAAAATCCACCCAAAACTGCTCAAAAATGAACATTGTTTTATTAATCCCGTTGATGTTTGTGGATTTATGGTTTTGAGTATGCATACAGATATGTTGGTCTGCTATAAATTCCTTGATTTATAGCACTTACCTGCCAAGGGTTCAAGCTAACAGAAAAATAGCATCAAAAAAGTATAGAAAGCCATGTCGACCCCTCTAAAATTTCGAGTCCTTGGATCCTGAACTATGTTGTAATAAATTTGATTTCATATCACGATCATAAGCAGGTAAAGTGTGTCTGTTATTGCAAAACATTATGCCATGTGTGCAAAGTCAGGAGTAAGTAATTCTGTTCACTTAAAAAAGACATATATAATGCCTTTTTGATTTGCACGGCAGTATTGTAATCTGTGTATCCTAAATAACCCTTATCTTTCTATGATGCAATGTGTGATGAGGTTCAACATTTTACTCAACATTTTATTAGCATTCGGCCTGCTGCAAGTTTACAATCCAGCGTGTTTTGCAACAAAAAGCTTTAAACAGGTGACGTTGCAACTGCCGCTGCATACTTACCGCTGGTTCCAGGTTTGGATGTCGATCGGTATTACATGCCCAGTGAACACAATAAGTTGACCCAATGTTGATTCATGTTGGGCCAGCAAAGTAAGCGGTGGCCCGACATCAAAACAAAACAGATTTAGCACCACGTAGTCGCTGGTGTGTAGTCATCACTGTTATGGGCACAAGTTTTAGACACTTAGGTTAGCTCTCATAAAAAAGGCGGGAGTTCAGCCTTTTATTATTTCCCTCACATGTGATTATTCCATTAGCGTATTTAGCCATAATTTGTTCACTTATTATCTCGGATTGGTATTAGATTAATAAAATAAGATGTATTGTTCATGACTAAATTGTCGATGTAGGCCTATATATTTATTATATGTATTCAGAGTTAGAGACCAATTTGTCAAGCTAAAAATGGTACGTTCTATTTTAGAAAATAGAACGTACCATTGTGAGTAATCAAATTGAACGTTCTAGGTTGGCTCTAATAGTGAGCCTGACCGCCACCCATACGCGCTCTAACAGGCGGCAGCCTAGAGGACATTCTGGGGCGTGCACTTAACAAATTTGGCATACTATGTGGAATTTATTTGTTAAGTTTTTTATACCAGTACATTTCGCCGACTCATCTACATCATTCCAGTGTATCTAAATACAACGTTCATTTTATATATATCGTCGTGCTCACATAAGCTGATTAGAACATTCGAAGATGATACGCGCTGGTAAATTAATTGCAGAGTAACCGTTGTCATCCCATCTGGACGAAGTGCATCGGGGCGTATAATATAATTGTATATATTATATAATTGTATGCAACTACATATAATTGATATATATTTCATCTTAAAATCTCCCTATAAAAAGTAAATTATATGTGTTACTAAACCCATACAAATTTTGCGTTTTTAAAAAAAGTGACCTCTGATAGTCATGAAAATGTCATTTCAAATGAGGAGCAGGGCGCTTACCATTATACATACATTTAAGCACACATATATATATATAATAAAGTAATGGATATTGTTTTAAATAATAATATATTGCTATTATAGCTAAGTGTGTTTTTTTGGGGAATGAATTACACATTATTACCCAATAATTTGATGTAATCTGCTAGAACTTCGTTTATACTTAATAAAGGGAAGCAATGTGATCATAGCAATAAGTCTCATGACGGAAGGAAAGTATGTTCAAATATGTGACGCAGCATGCCAAAACCAGGCTCTTCACGAAAATAAAGTTTTTAAAAAAAATCTGATAGCGCTTTATGTTCTGTGCATTTTAAAACAAATTTTATGAAAATCGGCCGAGTATTTCCAAAGATACAGATCCTCAAAACAAAAAAGTCCAACCGAATTTTCTGGCATAGTACTATTGAGAAAACTGTCTTTAAAGGTAACCATTAAAAATAAGATAACTTGTAAACTTGTACAAGAAATCACAAAATTTGTCAAATTTTTATATAAGAAAAACAGTTTCATAGAATATAAAAAATGAAATCGGATGGAGCCCAACCCAATTACACATGGTGACATGGGTTGGAGTTGGGCTTAAGAGGGGTGTTACCCCAAGGTCATCTCAAGGTCATCCCAAGGTCATCTCAAGGTCACAGCAAGGTCAAATCAACTAAAAAGAGCAAAATATAGGTTTTTTTACCAATTCTGTTAACTTGAAGTGTATGTGATGGTAGAACCCCGCCTAGACCCCAACATGTAGTTATACTGGACATAAACAAGAGGTTAAAGGGGAAATATAGGGGTTGGAGGGGTGATACCCCATTAAATCACCTTGATGTCACCCCTGTCTGAAATGGCATAAGTGGACCAAAAAACACAATGATGGTCATGTTTGGACTAATGGCTGGTACTTTAATTTAATCTGATAAAGCCCAATCCAAATATGCATGATGACATGGGTTGGGGTTGAGCTTCATAGAGCTGTTACCCCAAGGTCATAGCAAGGTCATCTCAAGGTCACATCAAGGTCAAATCAACACAAAGGGGTGAAAATAGCTTATTTTTGCTGTTTTTGTTTAAATTTAGTTCAATTGAGATATCTATGAAACCCAACTAGACACCAATGAGTTATGATGAGTTATACCAAACATACCCTAATAGGTTACAGGGGTGATATAGGGTTTGGAGAGGTTATACCCCAGCAAATCACGCATATGTCACCCCTGTCTGAAATAGCAGAAATTGACCAAATAACAAAACGATTGCCATGTTTAGACCAATGGTAAATACTTCAATTTTATGTGATGAAGTCCAAACCGTGTACACACGTGGTCCAAAGGGTTGAGCTTTATAAAGCTGTTACCCCAAGGTCATGGCAAGGTCATCTCAAGGTCACGGCAAGGTCACAGCAAAGTCAAATCAATACAAAAGTGTTGAATAAAGCATATTTTTGTTGTTTCTGCTCCAATTTTGTTCACTTGAGATGCCCATGATAGCTAAAACCCAGCCGGACCTCAACATGGATGTATACCAAGCATACCCAAGAGTTTACAGGGGTATTTTTGAGTTAAAGAGGTCATACCCTGTCAAATCATGCTTATGTCATCCCTGTCTGAAATGGGCCAAATAACAAAATGATGGCCGTGCTTAGACCAATGGTCAATACTTCAATTTCATGTGAAGAAATCCAACCGAAGTACATGGGTTGGGGTTGTACTTTTGAGGGGTGTTACCTCAAGGCCATGGCAAGGTCATCTCAAGGTCACAGCAGGTCAAATCAACACAAAAGAGGGGGAAATAGCATAATTGAGTTGTTTTTGCTACAATTTTGTACACTTGAGATGCCTACGAAATAGAAAACCCACCTGGACCCTAACATACATATCAAGCATACCCCAAGATGTTAAAAGGGTAATAAAGGGGTTATAGGGGTAATATCCCATTAAATCACACTGATGTGCCCCCTGTTTGAAATGGAAGAAAAGGACCAAGTAACACAATAATTGCCTGGTTTAGACTGAGGGTCTTTACTTTAATTTAATACATGTATGTTATGAAGTCCAACCCAAGTAGGCTTACACATGATTAACTGGGCTGGAATTAGGCTTCATGGGTGTTACCCCAAGGTCATGGCAAGGTCATCTCAAGGTAATTTCAAGGTCAAATCCAAGAAAACTGAAAAGTTAACATTGGTTAGCATAAAGTTGCACTGATATGCTTATATTATACTGGTGGAAATTTGACCCAGGATAGCGCTAATTTTATTTTTACCAACTTGTGTCTGGCAGGCTACGCGATCTACAACTTCAAGCGTATAAAATTGCTTATAATTTGAATAAAAATATAGTCCTATGCCAATCAACACACTTAAAAAAAAATCAAAACAACATTACATTTATGAGATAATATTTGTCAATTTAGGTATTTATTGTTGATCACACCAAGGCCACATGAAGGTCAAATTTTGCTAAAATATGTTAAGTAGACTTTGGTGTTTTTCTAATGAATTATTCAAGAAACATTTGTACACAAATTAAGAATACAATTATTCAGCATCTGGTTATTCAGTGATTTAAGGTATCAAATGTTTCATTATACACCAGTGACCACAACATTATACTATAAGCATAGCCCAGAGGATGGACAAGCTTCTCCCCACAATGTCACAGTTGTGTACTTTAACAAATAGTCATATAGCCATCCAAAATTGACCTCATCCATTTCAATGAATTATTCAGGATACAAGTGTACTGAGACTTAGAAGATCTTCCTTCATTCAGCCTCTGATTATTCTGTGATTTGATGTACAAAAAGTTATATCATACGCCAGTGACCACAAAATTATACTATAGTCTGTCCACAATTTTACACTCCTGTGCACTGCAACAAATAGAAGTCATGTAAATCTGGTCATCCAAATCGACACCATCCATTCTTTTTTTCTACAACATCTACAGCTCCAGGTATCATTTTCTGAAACATACATTACACACAATAATGAAAAGGCTATTACATCCAACATAATAATTTCAGATATTAAAATATTTAACTTTTTTTTAATGCTGAGAAATTCTAATCAGTTGTTAATAGTAATAGTTAATAACTTGTAAATCTGCTGATATAGCTATTTGAAATGAATACTCCAATACTAGCCTGTAACTTTAAGATACAACTGATGATCACACAGGATGAGGATACAAATTTTAAAAATGTACATAGCTAATGTTGAGACTGAACAATTCACTTACTTATCTCACTGAATAAATATATTAAGGTTACAAAAAATGTTGGTTCAACGCTGGTCTGATGTTGTATACAGTGGACCAACATTGATTCAACATCTTGTGTCTGCTGGGATATGACAGAAATACAAATTATGGAACAATATAACTGCATAACATGTATAAAGACCATTATTCTGGTAATGTTTGTAGTGTCTATTTTAAACAAGGGAAGGTCAGTGAATAACAAAAAAATAAGAAATGAAAAAAAAAAAGTGATTTGCTTGTTTTTTATATAGTGATTATTTCAGGATTCCAACTTGCAGGATATCTCAGACAATTTAACAAGAGAGTATGACAAAAATCAGATATTTTTTGTGGTGGGCTATGAAATGGGAATATGGTTAGGTTTACAATTAAACCTGCGCTAATGATACTAACCTTACTGTACATATTTAGTGACTTTTTTGTTTTCTAGTCTGGAATGTCAGATTGCTAGCAGCTGCACATATTTACTAACATGCCATTTTGCAGTGAGAATTTGATCTTTTCTGAACAAAATCACTATATTCTTTGGTACCTGCCAAATGTAAAAACAAAAGACATTTGACATTTTGAACCATCATTTTTATCCACCTATTTTTTCATATCTTATATTATAGGCATACATATTATACAGTAGTCTATATCCTTACAAATCATATGAATTTTAAATACTTTACTTAGCTCAAATGAAGTTCATATCATAAATGTGCTATAATAATTTTACTAAAATGTATCTATTAGAATAATGAAGCATTACATGTGACTTAAATTAAATTATATTGTGAAATGACTTACATATTACCGGTAGTGTCTTGCTGTCAGTAGAAATATATTTTATGAATAGGTGAAAGTTTGAGAATTACATGTCTGTTAAAAAAGGTTTAAAACAATAAATACCTAACTAGTCTTCTTCGTCAAATTGTGTCAAGCAAGAGTTGCCAAGATTTAAGGAGCACTTCCAGTGACAATTTCCGCATGCAGCCTCAACTCAATTGAAGTTGCTGTATCAACTTGCAAAGCTGTTTCAACCTGAAAATGATAAGTAGCAAAAAATGAAAAATAGCATTTTATTTTATTTATAATTTGCGCACAGTAATCCATATTCAAGTTATGATTAAAGAAATATGTTTTCAAACTGAAAATCAAAAATGGAAGTTATTTTTCAATTTTCATTTTTAGACAAAATCCATCGATAGTAGCCTACTGTTGGACAGACAATGACATGAATGATAAGTCTATAAGGTTAGTCTAGACTAGGCTAACATAATTAATTATGCCCAGATACCTATGATAGGCCTACTCGAGTTCATATTAACCAAGGAAGAGTGAATGTATTTCGCTGATGTCTCAGTCAACTCTTAACTAATTTTCATTCAGTAGGCCTAGGGCCTACTATTTTCAGTGATGCAGTGACTACCCTAAGAAAAATGTCAGCAATTATAGGCCTAGGCTAATACTAGTCGCAGCATAACTTCAATAAAAAAAAAAACTTTTAGTCAATAAATATTTTTTAAATATCAAAACACATGGTTCGCGATGAGGTATGAACTATAGTCTAGAAGGCCAACTGGCTTATTATATACTAAAAAAAAAATCGCACAATATTCAAAGTATCGTTAGTCGCCACATTCATGACTAGAAGTAGAACATTTGAATAAATATTGTGTGAAACGTAGGCATTGGCCTAAAATGTAAAATCTCATAAACATGGTCAGTGCCATTGCCCCCACCCCCCCCCCCGCGTTGGTTGATAGGCCTACTGCTAGGTGTAGGCCTAGGTCTAGGCCTAATTGACAGACTCTGAGTGAGAAAACAGTGAAATTCATTCAAACCTGACGTGGTTAGGGCTTAATCACTAGCCTATTATAGCTGATGTGAATCTGAATTCTATTTTCACTCACACTCAGCGTCTCTGAGATAGCAGGGACAGTCACTGTCAGACTGAGTCTGATTCAGTGAGAGTCACTCACTCACTGACAGTGACACTCAATTACTGACGTGACAGTGACACCGGAAAAACTGCCAGTGCGAGCTTTAGAAGTTTAGGCCAGTGCGAGCTTTAGAAGTTTAGGCCTTTACAGTCTTTACTAGATATAAATCTTTAGACTGTGTCAGTGTGTTCGACTGTGAGCCAGTGCAGTGGCTGGAAGTGTCCGCGAATCAAGTGTCACTGTGACTGTGCCGAGCCGGAGTCATCCCCCGACAATTTGGATTTTCAATTATTTTGGCTTGGCACGGGCGATATTTGAGTAGACTAACGAATGCTTACCTGTGACTGTGTCATTTTTCTCATCGGCAGGATTAGTTTCCGGAAATGTGCATCAACGATGATATATTCTGTTTTCAGGTTCAGCAAGTGAACTTTCAAACACATTTTCTTGTGAAATTACCCAAAACGTGGACGTAGTCCTAGAAATGGCGCGGAAAAAAATGTAAACAATCGACCAGTGAACTGTTTCCGGTAGAGTGCGTTGTCAGTCATGTCAAAGGTTGCCGGCAAAAATCGTCTTAAAAACCTTCGAATCAGATAAAAAAGATGGAAATAACTTCAATAATGTGTTAAAAACATATTATTCAACGTCAAAACACTTAATTTGAAAAAAGCATAGACAAAAAATTATTCAGTATTTTGCAGTTTCAAATCTGTTTTATGCAAATCAACACTGTGCGAGAAGCGCCTGGTTTTGCTGTGGCGCGTCACATATTACAATATTATTCTCTGACTATTTTATTCAAATTTATTATGAGCGAAACCAGTATATAGTTTCTAAAGACAAATACATTGACATGTTATATGTTCATACATATTTCACAAAGGCATGCTCCATGTCTAAATAATTATTATGCAATGTTTTGTTTATTTTAAATTTGCTTCAGTATTTTAGCGATATCCTCTACAAAATTAAAGAAACATATTTGAACTACAATGTATTTGTTAGCGGTGTCACATTATAAGTGTGCGATAATTTCAATAATCTGCTCCTACTAGTATAAAGTGTGTGTTAATGAAGGTGTGCCCATCCAGTTAAGAGGTGAATAGAGAACGGTTTAGAGAGGGACATGGCGCAATGGTTAGAGCGTGGCTCTCTGCTGATGTCGCTGCCTGCGGTGCAGTTTTAAATCCCGCTTGGTGCAGGATTTTCAGAGAAATATCATGTTTCTCCCCTCTAAATCTTGGGGCATTGTTAAGATGTTGTGCCCTTGGGCAAGGCACTTCATCCTCAAATGCTTCACTTGACTCAGGTAAAAATTAGTACCTGGTAGGACAGAGATGTCAATGTGTACGATAAGTTCAATGCGCCGAAACGGCTGCAGGACTGTATGCTCTCCGTAGAGTTGAAATGGCACACGAATGAACAGGTCCAGTGACCAGGGGGTAAGATGTAAAGTCGGATGATAGGTCTTTAGACTTGATATCAGACAATAAACCTTTACCTTTACCTTTGAAACAACAACTGCAATCCGTTAACCGCGGCCCGTGGCAGTAAAATGTCGCACTTTCAATAATGCAATTACCTGATTACCGTCTGTACTGGCTATCACCACTAGATAGTTCTCACGTGGCCCAATGACAGACCGTCAATGAAATACTGAAACTTGTGTATATTTGTTTTAAACAAACAATTAGCTTCAAAATGGGCATGCGTCACGTGTGTAGGCCTTCGGTATATACAGTAGGCCTACATGTTGATTGCATTCAACTGAGTACCTATAACCTGATTATAAGACTATGGATACTACAGTACAGACAAGGTGTATTGCAACGCACACCACACACACCTCTCCCAGGCTTTGCCGCTCGACTCGAGTCACACACACCGGTCCTGAGGCGAAGGGTGGGGTTCACTATCGCACTTCAAACGACCTGCGTAATCACCTCGCTAACACCAACTTGCTACTGGTGGCACTTTCTGTCTGTTGAAGGCCTTGCATTTATATATGAGTTAACAGGAACATATTTATCCATTCAAAGCTAGCGGTAAAATATGAATATTCAATCAGGCCAAAATTCAACTCACTAAAAATAACCTGCCCTCTCTAATTGCTAAACGTTGTGATATGAGACAATTTTTAATTAAAGAATGCTGCTGTATATATAAAATTTAATTTACAAATATTTTTTTATGCAGCTAAGTGCCAATAATCAGCGAGAACAATATCAAATAGACGTACTACTTTTTTATTTTATATAACAGAGTAATATGGTGATTTGGCAATATGTACAATTATATTCGTGGAAATAATGTACAATTGTTAAGCTGTCACTTTAGTTACGTGCAGGGCGTCTCAGTCTCTCATTAATTGCACTAACACATTTAGCGAACCACACACGTCTGTCTGCAACCTCTGGGAAATACAGTGTGGCATACAGGTGTGTATATATGGCCTGCACCCGAATACTGTCATGCTTTTGTTGACATCAACACATTTTTGTACCCTTAACTCTTTTTAAATGGAATGGATTTTTCATCCTTCTTGGTGTTTTTTAATAATGAAAGCCTTATTGGTGACGGACAATCTGGGAGGCATACTCGCAGATATTACTTAGTGGATAGTTAAGTGGATCAATGCAGTAGGACAATACGATTATATATGTATGGCTGTAAGACCGAGTAATTAATATAATAACACAGGATCAGCCTACACAACAAACATGACACGTTGACCATTGCTGTGTTAATGTTGGCCCACCGTCTACAACGCTGGGCCAATTATAGGTGGCCCACCATCTACAATGCTGGGCCAATTATAGCCAGGGGAAAGACTCTTGTTTTCTATGTATGTACGTCAACAGTCAGGAAAACCCGTCTAACCCTTTGAAAAGTAGAGCATGGTAAAATAAATGTAATATAAGTAAACTTTTGTTCTACCTTATTAGCAGTATGCATCAAATCAAACCCTGTGTTAAAACATGCTTAATAATAATTATATTGATTTTTGATAGCTGTACCTACTGTATTTAATTCTGTTTTGTTTTACCATGGTTAGGCCTTGACAAATCTCAATGTATAGAACACATTGTCCCAATGGTGTTTTATTGATGGCCAACTGTTTTAAACAGTAAACTAACACTATAACACATTATGTTAACGTGTCCTAATTGCTGTCGTTGTCGCTCTCAAAATGTGTTCTGATACCACTCCCCCACCCACTCCTCAATTAACCCACATTGACTTCCTGCCCATAATTTTGTGTAAATATGATCAAACTGTTGTCAAAATGTACTTATTTCAGCAGTACTATGTTAGTTTTCAGATACTTTTGTCCATGGGAAAATTTTATTAAAACAATGAAACAAAGTGATTTTTTGTGAAAACAATAAAAATGATTTATTAGAATTACTACAAAATTCGCTGAAATAATCAGGAACGACGAAGCAACCATAAACAATATTCAAATTAAAATTAAAAAGACTGTAGATTGTATTTGTGATGAGACAAGGACGTTGCTTAATGCCAAGTGAAATTTGTGTTGAATTCAAAGTATGCTAACGTCACGTTTTTGTTGGCACTTTCTTAATGTCACGTTAGCAACAGTTTTACTAGAATTGTTCTGCATCCCCTCAGAAATAAGTGTTTGTATTGTAGGTTTTATAATATTACATTGTAGAATGGCTAAAATAACTGTATTTCGATGGTTTGCAATTAACAGCAACATCTAACGTGACAGAAATCAAGACACTTGATATCTGATGAATGTCAATGATACAAAGTATTTTGCTAATAAATATATATAATCAAAATGAAAAGATGTAGGGAAAACGAAGCAGCTTCAAGTGAAAATGAAAAGGCAGAAGATTAAATTTCTGATTAAATAAGTATATATATTTTCGTTGCATTTAAGTCATGCTAACGTGACGTTTATTTTGACATGTTGCTTGTGCCACGTTAGCAACAGGGCTAATAGAAGTCGCATCCTTGCCAAGAATGTATATGTACGCAGCTAGAAATATTAACTTGAATGGCTGGTTGCAGATTGTTGCATTGTAGAAGGGCTACGGTAATTTATTTTTGCTGCTTGGAATAAACATCAAGTGCTAACGTGGCATATGCCAATGACGCGTCCCAAAGTATTCTGTTGTTAAAGAACATTTTCCAACCATTGATTTAATACTAGATATGTGAACATTATTTGACTAAACACATATATTTGGATTTCCCATTTGCACACCTTATGTTTGAGGGATGAGAAAAAGGATCTTACTTACCCTATATATAACACTGTCACGTTGATAATGAGTGTCACACAAAGTGTCACGTTAACATATGAAATGTGAAAGAACATGTCACGATACACTAATATGTGTGAAGTATATTGACACATTAACAGCAAAGGTGTCCAAACATATATCACGCTAGCACATGTTTAACACTGCTGTGGCTGATATACAATTGCAGCATATGTTCAGTGAATTGTGTGAATGGACCGTGCATATTATTATGCACAGCATCATAGTCATTAGTGTTTTAATATTTAATATCAATGCTTATGAGACCTGAACAAATTTAGGGATTTGACACTGTCACGATAGCTTTGTAAGATATTCTTTCTATTTATATGCATATTCCACAACTATATATATAAAAAGGAGGCATTTTCATATCAAAGTATGATGCACTTTCAGACACATTAGAAACATGTGTTATGTGTATTTCTGAGTTTTACCTTCATGCTAACGTGACGAGATACATTGACAATCAAATGTCCCTTTTTTGTTTTCTTTTTCACACCTGTAAACAGTCTGAAGGAAAGTTTCTTATTGTGATTCTGACATGTACATTTCTTTAAGAAACATTTCTACATGAAAATCGATATATAAAATCAGAGATCTTACAATGCAGAGATCTCAACATCATAGCAGTCCAGAACAGATTTAACATTGCTAACGTTACATTGGCACTATATCGTGTTTGATTTCATATGTCACATGTGACCGATACAATATTTTTATAATTTGTTTATACTTTGTTTATCCTCGAGAGCCTCAATCTGTAAGTGTTTTAGCGCGCGTTGCTGTTGGAAGATCACGTGTTCATGCTGTCTGTATGTAATTTGTATAGCGTCTGCGACGCTGGCCCAACATTAAACCAACATTGGTTCAATGTCCCGTGCCTGCTGGGAGTTAATAAGATTTATGCATACTGGCAGGGTATTGTCCTGTCTAAAATATGACTTAACTGTAAAATATTTCACAATTACCTGATAGATATCGAGGTGAAACCACAATGAATTTAAAGATAAACATCTGCTTAATCCGGTAATTTAATTTCTAAGCAATATTTATGGGTGAAATATAGGTTTAAAAATGTGTTGTCCACGAGAACCTTCGTACACTGATATTATTTCTAAATTTTAAGGTTGGTAGGTGAGATCGGGGCACGGGTAACTTTCTGCTGAAGACGAGTTTGAAAGAAAACTGCTGATTGGGCAGTCAGAAATCCCACCCTCGAGACAGAATAACTGATTGTAGTACTCGATATGGCCAGGCTTCTGTGGTAGCACTCGCGTGAGCTTGGCCAAGGGAAGATGCTCTCGAGCAACGCCTGAATGAACAGTATGACTGAACCAGCATGGCACAGACACGTCGCAGCGGCAGGAGGGCAGTGGTCACCAGGTATGTGAACACTCTCAATCGCTATGTGACCGAAGAAGATCAAGATGGCATTAAATCATACTTAGATAAGGCGAAAACTGCATTTGGTAATTCTGAGGAAGCTCATTATGAGTCCCATGACGCTTTAAAAGATGATAATGCTCTACGAGAAAGTGAAGATTATTTTTTTATCTTTATCTTTTGAGGAAGCTCATTATGAGTTCCATGACGCTTTAAAAGATGATAATGCTCTACGAGAAAGTGAAGATTATTTTTTTATCTTTAGATAAAGATTACAGGAGAATTGTAGGGTCGGCGAGAGCCAACTTAAACAGCATTAAACTCCTAGTGGTAAAAGCAGCAGTTGTGATCATGAAACCAGCGATTTGCTGGCAGTTTTAGGTGCACCCAAGCTAGTGATTGATGTTTTCGGCGGTGATCCGCTAGAGTACCAAACTTTTAAAACTATATTTGATGAAGTGGTTGATAATTCTTAGTTGAATGCACAAAGCAAGCTAGCCAGGTTGATACAATCCACGTCTGGTGAGGCCAAGTCAGCCATAAAAAATTGTGCTCTTATTGGGGGTGATACGGGCTATGCTAAAGCTAAAGATTTGGTAATACAAATTTAATAGCCAGAAGCGTTATGAATTGCCTGAACAGTGATAACCCTTGTAGCGCTAGAGATCTCTCGCAGCTTTCAGATGATATCACGGCTGCTTTCGCTACTCTGAAGCAAATTAAGATGTTGTCCGAAATTGACACGCAAGGTAGCATTTTAAAAATTGTGCAGAGATGTCCAAATTTTGTTCAGACAGCCTGGAGAAAGATGGCTTTAAAAATAAAAGATAAAAGTGATTCATACCTCAATTTTAAACTGTTTTGCACGTTTATGACTGGCATAGCCGCTAATGTAAATGATCCGGTTTATGGCGATGAAAACTACTATCATAAAGCTAAAATTGCTGACAGGAAATCTCACGATGTGTCCCAGGCTACGGTGTCAGTCCCGCCTAAGTGTATCTTGTGTGAGGCTTCTCATAAACTGCATGACTGTGAAAGGTTCAAAGACATGTCGCCATCAGATAGATTCAAGTTTGTGAGTGAAAAAAAACTTTGTTTTAATTGTTTTTTATACGGGCCACAGAGCCGGTGACTCAAATCTACGTGTAACGTCGATGGATGCAGATACAAGCATTCTAAGCTAGTACATGTAATCAGCGACGTCAAATCAAATTGTAGCAATAATGTTGCAGGTGACAATTTCAAGTCGTTTGTGTATGTGCCTATGGTGAAGATTGTGGTGAATGGTAAGATTGAAGCGTGGGCCTTACTTGACACTGGCTCAACGAACTCGTTCATATGTAAAAGCTTGGCAGATAAGTGGCAATTAATGGCAATTAATGGTTCACGTATTTTTTCACGCCAGAATTTACACGGGTTTTCTCACTTCCCCAATGATACAGGTGTAGCAGAAGGTAGCATACAAATTTTAATTACCGGAGAGAGCGAAGGTGATCCTCTGGATAAATACGATAATATGTCACAATCATTATTAGGCCTAGATAAACACGAGACAGTAGTACCCCAGGCATATACAGCTCCTGACAACAGTACGGTATGGTAGTTACAACACCACCCCGTTACTAATGATTCTAATTTTAAAAAGCCTGGTGAAGGTAGGCCTCCCTTTGATTGTGCAGCTAAGCTAAGAAATGTGTCGTTCAATAACCAATGCTTGCAGGGCACTGATCTGAATAACAAATTACTCGTTGTTCCATTTGAATTCGGACAGTACGAATATGCCGCTATGGCAGACGTTCAAGCCATGTACACGCAGGTAAAGATAACAGATAAAGATAAAAAAAAGCGTTAACGGTACGCTTCCATAAATGGTAAGCAAACTAAATGTGGCGTGTCCGCTCATCTGTTCAGTGGTGACTGGTGTGCCTCAAGTAGCACCTACGCTTTAAGGAGAACCGATAGTGACCCCTCATGTCATATATATGTAAAAAAAAACATTTTAAACTCAATGCGTGTAAATGACTTGCTTACATCTGTGCCAATACTAAATGAAGCGGTAGATGTCGCCCAAGGTTCTAAGAGACAGCTCGAGTTAGGGTGATTTAATTTGACAAGGCTCCTCGTGCCGAATCAGTGCGCAATACTTAACCAATGTTTTGATGACAATATATTGTCCGGGGCTAGAGGGATGACGACTAATCCACAATGTAGAGCCTTAGAAATAACATGGGATATAGAACATGATTTGCTCCATTATATGTATACAAAATATAATGAAACTAAAGCTGATTCTCTGGTTAGAAAAGTAGCTATGTTAAGTCGGGTCTTTTCACTGTGTGACCCTTTAGGTCTTATATCACCTAATAAACAAAGGGGGGAACTTTTGATCCAGGAGGTATTGTGGGAAAGGATGATTAAGACTATCCATAAACAGGTAAAGTAGGCCAGTAAATGTTAGGCCAATCACTAAACTGGTGCTATTAGAAAGGGGCTATCGAGGGGTAAATATTGTAAATATTGTTATAATGGAGTAGTTTTTATATATATATATAGAGAGATTTTTTTTTTTTCGAATTTGGAAACTTCAAGGAGTGCGAATGTAAGATACAATACATTTCCGTATCTAAATACGTATTTTGTTTGACCACGAAAGGTCAGTTCTGTGGCTGAGCGCGTGACTCTGTGTCTTTGACCGTCAGCCGTGGTCCGAACAACACCTCTCTGAACGGTGAGCGCTCAAATTTAAATTTAAAATAAATATTAGGCTCAGAATCTCCCTTTAATGATTATAACTAGTTCTTAAAACAACTATAGCAGGTTAAGATGATAGTGTAGTATTTTTATTAACTTAGAGAACAACTAAACTCTGTCAATTGAAAGTTCAATATTTGGACGCTGGAGTATAACAGTGCTGAATATTAAAGATCCATACACCTTTGAAATGCGCATGTGTGGTACGGTCAAGTTTAGGCCTGCAATAGCCTATAGAGTACACTCTGACAGCATTCATATCAGCGACTGAACTGATTACAGGCTACTACTCCAATGAGAAAGTGGCCCAATGCTGTTTTAATGTTAGACCAACGTCTGCGACATTGGCCGACATTAAACCAACATTTGGTGAGTGTGCCGTGTTGGCTGGGAAAGCTCTTACTGCTGGAGGTAAACTGTTTCCAGATCCCCACGGTAACACAACCTTTTGTGTCACAACACAAAGCCCACATGAGAGAAATGGTGAATTATTTCCTCATAGATGTCGCTCAAGTATATAGAGTTTATATGACTTGAGAACTTGCTCTTAATGCGGCGATGGGTATGGAACGCATATAGTATTAATATCTTGGCTGATAACTGTGGATGTGGGGTGATATATTTTTGTTGAATGTCCAGGGGCCACTGTTGCATTCTGGGGACCACATTTTCCCGCGTATTTTGACAGTTGACTACACCTTTAATATTATCATATGATAAATCAGTAAGAGACTAATTACGGTAAATAAAATAATTCATTAAAGCTTTTCAATTTATTCGTCATTTGTAGGTTTGGCGAGCCAGTCTTAGCAGCGACTGAGCTTTTGGTGGCTGTGGTAGCGCCCATAGCTAGCCTTTATAGGTACAAGCTTAAATAACTTGAAGTAAGCATCGTATTTATCCGTATTTATTTGTGGCTCGGATCATTTCACATAGTAGATATTAATACCTATGATTGATTAGTTTAATTGATAATTTACGCGTAACAGTGATATGCCTGAGATCTAATTCAAATCCGTTAATTGTAAATACGTCCTGAAGTTTCAAAGGTTTAAGTAAATGTGTTGCTGTATTACAACACGGTTGTGTTGATATTATTATTGATAAGATTCAATAGAGCGTGAATTTAGCGTGCACTGAATAATAATAATCTCCTGTCGTATAGTTTTAGAGTAGCATTATATTCCAGTCCTAAAGTTAACTGTTCAATTTAATAGGTGTCGCATATAGATTGTCACGAGGAGTTATAAAGGGTGTGTGTGTCGGTACAGTCTGGATGGCGAATACTAGTGAGTGGTCTTGACCATGCGAACCGGGACGTTGAACGAATGTTGTTTTAATGATGTGCCGGTGTAGAAAATTTTGGTCCGTCATTGGTACAGCATTTATTCAGCGTAACTTGTTCGCTGGGAATACACCTATTGTTCAATTATAATGACTTGTAGATACGATCTGATTTTGTGTTATTTAATGCGAGTTGGAGTTATGTTATTTTGTACTTTTATGATGTGATATTATAAATGCGCTTATGATAAAATTGTGTATGATATTGAATTAGCAAAGTAATAATTTTTGTAGTCCTGTAATAAGGAAATTTACTGGTCAATGTACAGATTACGTGTATTAATATGAGTAGCATTTGTTTATTTCGAAGTTTTCATTTAGTAGATTCACCACGCCTATGACATTACAATACAGATATACCACCAGCATCAGTGTTCATTGTTATTTCGCGTGCGTAGAATACCACACTTCCACCACACACCACAAAAACCATTATCAAAACCGGCCTACGTCCGGTAGCCTATTAAGTTTATTTTGCCTGAGAGTGTGTACTATTTATGGAAAAGAGGGGTGTTGTGTGTGGGAAACAGTTCACATTTCTGTACACTTCTGTACAGTCCTTATGAGCATGTGCAATATAACGTTTCAGTTCCTTAGGTTGGGTACTTTTGTATTGAAGAAGTGTTCAGAAAATAAAATAGTCAAGATTATATTTGTGGTCAAGAGCTCAAAAGATTTTGGTTGGAATATTATTAGCCCAGCGACGCAGACTGTGGTCCAGCATTACATCAGCACTGGACCAATATATATAATGTTATCTGGTGTTTCTGGCGCCGAGATGTTAAAGCGTCACCCGCATAATGCAGCAGTCAGAAAACACGGTACGATTATGGTATTATAGAAGTGTTTTGCTCCTCCATATTTACATCAACTCTTCCGTCGGGACGACGGGAATAAATAACTTCTTTTAATTCATTTTTCTGTTCATTCTCTCTTTATTGTAATCTAGACATTTAATAGTGCACACAATCCCCAAGCGGAGTACGACGACCTAACGCCATGCGACTTGGCCCTGCAGTCGAGATGGAGCGTCCGTTCGACTTAGTGCCTGCGAGATAAGTGATGCGCGCTCGGTTGGACGCGCGCTCGGTTGGCGGCAGTGGCTATTCAAAGCGAGGCTGCGTGAGCACGGCCACTCATCAGAGGTCGTAAGCCCGAGCAGTCCCGAACGGATGAGACGCTATCCCCACATTACTGCTGGGCTATGTGAAAACGTATGAACCAAACCAACTTGTTGGTACAGCATCGGTTCGTCGTTCCGTCTGGGAAGATGCACAAAACCAAAATACAGTAACCAAACAGTAAAACAGTCAGGTTTGAAAATACAGCGTGGGTGGTTGGTAAACGTAGCAGGCGCAGCATAATGAATTAAAATTAAGTGATTATATCCTAGTTCCCATCCTCTTAACACCATTGTTCTAATCCTCTTAACACCATTGTTCCAATCTTCTTAACACCAGTGTTCCTTGACGTTAGGTATTATGCTGCTGCGCTACGGTAATAGCCAACCTATGTGAATTTATTTAATACATTCAATACTAAGTAACAAAATTACCTCTGTGAATAATTAAATTAAGATACATTTCACATTTTTATTTTAATTATGCCAAGCCTGGCGAATTCATATTTACAAATTATGATTATTACGGTTTGTGTAGTTGGTCCCGCCGTAGATGTAGTTAGTCGCCACTAAGGCATGGACCATCTGCACGAAGCGTGCGGGAGTGTGGATTTTTCGTCCAACGTCTGTTTTACGGTTGCGTCCGATACAATTTTGTCGTCATCGGCGATGTTAGAATTATTTCTAACATTCAATGTTTTGGTGGTGTCGGTTGTATTAGAGGTTTTACCCCGTAAGTGTAAGGGTACTGTGAATACGTTCGAGGGAAAGGGTGGGGGTTCGCGAATGCGGCGCTACATAAGGTGTGAATTGTTTAGGCAAATTTACTCTGTGAGCTTGATGCTGTGGAGTAGTGACCAGATTCTTACCATTTTTAATCGCTGCAGACTGTGTCTGTTTATTCGCTGTCAATTTAACTCTCGTCCTGTCGGAATTCTGAGTGAGAGTACTACTGGATTTAATTTGGTCCTTCGGGATCCCTCTAACGATCTCAGTAGTCTTTTAATTTTCGATTGCGTTTTACGCTGTGTTGCTGTACCTGTTTCAGGCTCGCACTTGCCTTTTATCAGGATTTTTATGACTGTGCCGCTTCTTACGATGACCTTATATGGGCCGTCGTAAGGAGCGGTCACAGGCGGTGCAATTGCGATTCTTCGCAAAAATACATGTGAGCATGTGTCAATTTCCTTATATTGGAAAATGTTTTTTGAGAAGTGTCTTGCGGTGGGCACAAAGGGAGACTCGACATGGCTACGCGTAGCTCCTCAGAATAGTTATCTAAGTCTGTATGTGCGTCGTCGGTGTACTTCTGTGTAAATTCACCTGGTAGTCTGAGTGTCGTACCATAAATCATTTTGGCAGCTGACCTACCCAATAACTCTTTAACGGCGGAACAAGCGCCTAGTAATACAGCAGGTAGTGTTGTCGTCCATGGATTCGGTGACTCGTGTGCCATAATGGCTGCTTTTAGCTGACGGTGGAAACGCTCCATCATGCCATTCGATTGGGGGTGGTAGCTCGTGGTGCGATTTCCTACTATCCCGCATTGGTTGCATAAGCCATCCCATAATTTTGATTCAAACTGGGCGCCTATATCCATGGTTATAGTGGCGGGAGTCTCAAAGCGTGCTATCCAACTACTGAAGAAAGCATCGGCGACCGTTGAAGCTCGAATATACGCTAACGGTATGGCTTCCAGCCAATGTGTGAAACGATCGACACAAGTCAGTAGATATCTGAAACCGTTGGAGTACGGTAGGGGTCCGACTATATTGATGTGTACGTGGTCAAATCTCTTGGTAGGTTCGGTGAATTTGCCGAAAACTGGCTTATTATGGCGAGATATTTAATGAAAATTATGGCGAGATATTTTGGCGGTCTGGCAACCTTTGCAAGAACGGCACCATTTAGTGCGATGGATGACCTAATCCGTGTAAAGTCGAGAAAACCTGTTTTCGAAATTTTGCTGTAATATAAGGCCGAATGTGTCCTGTTGACACATCGCACCAAAGCAAATTGTTATCAAATGATTTGAGTAATTGAAAATTCATTGTAGAAGGGGTAAATTCTGTGTCTAAGGCCTGATCTGCACTTAATTCTTTGTATTTATTGTTGATGTACTGTCTATGAATGACACGGACGGTCGTGACAAAGCGTCGGCGACGAAATTTGTCTCTCCTTTCACATATCTGATATCTGTGGTGAACTCGACAATAAAAGCCAACTGTCTTGTTTTTCGCAGTGACGGGCGCTCAGTGATTCACTGTCGGGTCACCAATATGGTAATAAAGAAGTGCTTTGCTCCCCCATATTTCCATCAACTATTCCGTAGGAACGACGGGAATAAATAACTCCTTTTAATTCATTCTTCTGTTCATTCTCTCTCTTTATTGTAGTCTAGACATTCAATAAAGCACACAATCCCCAAGCGGAGTACGACGACCTAACGCCATGCGTCTTGGCCTTGCAGTCGAGACGGAGCGTCTGTTCGACTCGGTGCCTGCGAGAGGCTATTCAAAGCAAGGCTGCGCGGGCACGGCCACTCGTCAGAGGTCGTAAACCCGAGCAGTCCCGAACGGATGAGACACTATCTCCACACGATTACCCAATGCTGATTCAATGACGGGCCGACGTCGAAAACTATGGGTCAACATTGAAACAGCATTGGTTGAGTACCACGTGTTTGCGCAATGTATACAGCAGACCCGGTTTAGATTAGTGTTGGGCCAGCGTCGTAGACGATCAACCGGCATTGAACCAGCAATGGGCTGCAATGCTGGCCCAACATTAAACCGGAATTGGGTGGGTAGGCCTACATCCTCTGTACGAGGTACATCTTAGGCAAGTATTGAATGAATGTTTGCCAGCACCGGCTATGGTGGTGGAAGGAATACACGTCACTTGTCGCCTTGTTTCTTTCCTTGATAATATCATGGACATTTAGGATTCTGGCCCATGAGGAAGACCAATACACTGTTTTTTTGCCAATATCTATCAAACAGACTAAAACCGGGCCTCAGAGTTCAGGAACTCCTTTTCTAGTTGTTAATTATTATTATATATTATATAATAATAATGAAGCGACACAATCGGGCTAAAATCATCAAAAAATCAGTATTTTTATTTTGGATCCTTGATATGCCAACAATATGTCAGCATGTCCATCTGTATCTGTAAATTACGTGGCAGCCCATTGCAAATTAGCAATTAAATTTGCTAAATGGTTACCCTCTTGAAATAAAGTTTATTATTATTATTATTATTATTATTAGTACGCACTATTGTGCTATCGCGCCACGGGAGTAACTTATCAAGGTCTGTTATCATTTATGATATCATTCATGGCCTTATATATGTGCCAAGTACTTCATGTTGTGGATTTTTTGGGGTCTCGCCGGATGGGAACTGCGCCTACGTCCATTGAGGTTCTTTTACGTCCAACTCAAAGTCAGTCAGACGAGCCATCTGATTTACGTGGTTCTCTGAGCCCCACGAGTGCATACAGCACCTGGAAGTCCCAGGCGGTCACCCATCCAATTATGAACCGGGTGCGACGTTGAGCGAACGCCGTATTCCGTATACGTCCATAAACTAGAGTTGCGTATTTTTTTTAATTTGTGTGTAGCGCATTTGCCAGTTAAGTGAGGAATAATGACAAAATTTAATTTCGCACACGCACGTCCAAAATATGACATACGAGAATAACCGATAAATGAGACTTTCGGCACACTTGATACGTTGCCACAACAGCCCAAAATTTAAAAGATTTCCGCAATTCTATGGACTCAAGTCCATGGACATGTTCACATTTTATGGCCATGTGGCTTATGATTTTTTGTGATTACAGCCTGGTTGTGTCTCTTTAAATCTAATAGATCTAGGCCCCATTATCACAAATCGATCTTACTAACACACCACTAGGTACTGCCGTGTCATGACGATATTTTGAACTGCGCTGTTAATAACGAGTGCGTGGTATTAAAGGCTCAAGCACCAAGAAATGCCAATATTTTGACTTTCTGCGCGGTATAGACCAGTGAATGGTATCGGCCGGCAATTATTGTACATATTGTTTAAATTTTACTTACATGATCCTACCACAAACAGCGAGAAACCCTCTGGAGTGTCAATCAGGGTATATGATCCTACCACAAACAGCGAGAAACCCTCTGGAGTGTCAATCAGGGTATATGATCCTACCACAAACAGCGAGAAACCCTCTGGAGTGTCAATCAGGGTATATGATCCTACCACACACAGCAAGAAACCCTCTGGAGTGTCAATCAGAGTATATGATCGTCCAGCCATAGCACATTATCCAACCAGGACAATGTGTACGAACCTTTGTTCAACAATAAGGAAACTAAAAATGAGAATTCATATCTCAACGACTTTGCGAGGAGGATCTAGGACCTGGTGTGTCGATGATAGGAACACTGATGCCTTGCATTCACCACGAAGTTGATAACAGGATGCTCCTTCATCTCAAAAATGCATCGGAAAATCGACATCAACAAGCAATGATCAAGACTGTGAATACTGATGTTGTAATTTTGGCAATTTTCACTTTTAACGACCTCGCCCACAGTAGTCTAGTTGCCAAAATGATGAACCCGCAATGGTCATTCCTGCAAACTTCATGAACAAAGGGAGAGTTCATGAGCATAATAGGTTCATGAACTCATGAATTTTTTATAAATGTCTCATTTGTTGTTCAAGAATATTCATGAACAGTTCATGAAAACTTTGGTGAACGTTCATGAACGTTCATGGTATTCTGTTCACGAATATTAAAAAACTATTCATGAATGTTCATGAACAGTTCATGAACATTCCTCAACGTTCATCACTTGATGAAGTTCATCTCACCGGGGTGAGATCATAAAGACTTCATTCTCGCTGTTACAGACCCAACAAGGAGTGTATACCATATGATAAACAATTACGTTTAAGACGGACTAGTTAACACTGTATGCGCCAGCTTGCATAATTAGAATAAAATGTATCAAATTCACAAATCAATGTATTAGTCAATCACAACAAGAGGTTCTCAGCCCAGAGCTTTCATTTGAGATTTTGTACTTTGGTATTTCACAAAAAGATCACATTTTTTATCCAACTTGATTTGTGAATTTACTCAATCTGAATAAAAATGGGCTGAAGCGATTCCAGTCCACAGATTATAATAGTAGATTATTATAGTAGTTGTATATTACAAATATGTGCTGCAGATTCATCTTTTTCACAGATCTGAATTTATGCCACAGATCAGTTTGACTTTGTTTCAAAAAAATCCGCGGAATAATCTGCAAGAATAGATTCTAACTACTCAACGGCAGCATATTTGACAATGCGTGGGAGCAGATTAGAATAGTATTCGAATCTGCGAATCTGTGACAATGCATTGCAGAAGAGTTCATGATTCGAATTTGCTAATGACACAACGAGAAAGTTGTTCCCCCGCTGTCATGCAATCGCTATATTGAAATAGCATAAATTATACTAATCTAAATCTTTGGCCGTTGACTTGTATAGCTATGCCACACGCAATTAGAACACAACCTCGTTGAACTTGCGAGGAATTAATATGATTATATGGACAGATCATTTGTAGGCAATTGATTTTAATCGTTAGGCTTAAGATGTATAGCCATGTCATTTCCCATCAGAACACTGACTGATTGAAATTTTTACTGCGATGAATATGTACGATATTAAGATGAATATAAACTACCTGTATGTAAATCAAAGTAATGTAGGTAATGTAGCCAAATGACATATTTTGATCGTGAAGCCTAAATTGTATACCAAGATCCTTTGTATTAGCACTTGTGCTACTTGGAAATCCAAATAAATATGTTTATACCAAATTGTATACCAGGTCATTTGTAATTAGACCATTCCATCTGAAGAAAATGAAATGAAATGAAATGAATCGGGCTTTAGGCCACCTTTGTGCACATATAGGCTAAACTGGGCCAGGAGAACCTCCTGAGGATGGTGAGATGATTGAGATGACACTGTCCTCCAGACACAGGATTCGAAATTCGAGCCCTGGCGGTCTGAGGCCGAGCACGCTACCTCTCGGTCACGGAGGCTCCCCACAATACTAACTTTCACACGTGGATGGGGAAGAAACAATTTTGTTTCTTTCAAACCGCCGAGACCGGGAACCGAACCCCGGACTCTGGCGTGAAAGGCAGCGGTGCTAACCACTACCCTAGGGCCCCCGCCCTCCATCTGAAGAATATACGTAATTATACTGTAATTTGACATTAGCCTTAATTGCTGTATGTTTACATCAATAAAATCATTGAAGCTTTACGTAAGCGGACTTCATTTCTACAGGTTATAATTGTATTATAATAAGGACATTTTAAGTTGCGGCCGTTAAGCAACATAGATCAGGCGATAACCTTGAGTAATTTATGCGATGGTAAAGTCAGTATATAATTACTCTCTTAAGAAATAGGCAGTTTTGTACGGCAGTATTTCCCCTGGCTATTTAACTCTTATCCCGGCTGAGTGGGGTGTATCTAAACATATTACGGATACAATAAATCACGAATGCTACTACAATATTTAGTGGCTTAAAAACAAATCAAAATAATTAATTGTCCCTCTATTGGCGCTGTGCATTTCTAGAGAAGAAGTCGAAACTGACAAACAGTAATAAGTGAACTACTCTCGTAGCTGTATATCCATGTAGGTATTATGTGACGGGATTGAAGAACTTGATATCGTATGGATGATTTACATCATTTTTGTGTTTGTCTGGAATATAGCAGTAACTCCTGTCATTAACGAAAAAAACGTAAAAATAAGCTGTTTAAAAAATGTGTTGATTTAGGAAACAATTTAAATTTGAAAGGGGTTGAACAAGTTAAAATAAAATGAACCCTAATTTTATCAGTTTCTTCCTTGACGTATTCAGTATCGGGTTCAATGTTTATATTCGCTCATACTTCCTGGGGAAATGTGAACTATAGATTTTAGAAGCTTTGATATCTACTGAATCCAAAAACCAATGTTTCCATTTCTTGAACCGCCTATGGCGGCCATCTTCGATTTTCAAAATGGCCGCCATGGAATCACCTAAATGAGCATGAATAATGGGGTCCCCGGCCGCCAACCTTGCCATTAACCCCTATGATTCTATATCTCATACATAAAAAACATGATTTAACAAAAATCTTGCAGTCATCTTTTTTTTGTTCAGTCTTAGGTCTGCCCCTGGACTACTCTGATATCCTCAGTGTGACTCTTTAAGTGCTCTTTTAAGATCATTTTGCATCTGGCAGATAATCGTGGCATTTAATCGTGGTAAATAATAATTGTTTCAATATTTAAAAAAAATATATATTTAATAATAATAAATACTAAATTATTTATACATTACCTATTAATTCATGATGAAATACTAACAAGCGATAATCAATTTAAAAAATAGATGGTATAATTAAAAATGGTGATTGATGATTATATATAAAAAAAATAATTGTTGTTGAAAATAATAATAGCTACCATATTTTTATAAATAACATTATAAATTACAAATTATTATTAAAATAACTAAAATTGTATGGTGAAATAATACAAGTATAATACAAGGAAAATTTATAAATAATATAATCAATACTAAACAATTATATTTGTCATAAGAGCAATTTCATCTTTGATAATTACAATAAATTTATAGACAATATTAAAAATATTAAAAATATAAATACATTGACAATACATTTATGATAATAATACAAGCAATAATCATTAAATAAATAAACAAATAATACATAAACAATACAATTAAAAATAATAATGCTATATACGTTGTCTATTTGTGTGTATGCATCCTAATGTACATATATACAAATAGATATATCGAGAATCAAGTTATATTGATAACCATTACCTGATTACGTTGTTGTCTTTTAGTGGGACATGTATGCATGTAAACATACATTTGTATACATTCGTGAGAGTAGAAGCTACTTTTTATTGCATTTTATTCTTTCATATATGTTTCGCTGTAGATTTAATCGCAGATTATGACTACTACATGTGAAATAACCAATAATAATTACGATTTATTTCGTTTCGTAATGCACACCTTTTCATGCCATTTCCAGATACCTCACTTAAATTATCCACCACTCTCACTCTATATAATTACCATCATGTAATTATATATTTGTTTTGTAGGGAGTAGGCAGGTGTGATAAGTAATGTATTCGCATACAGCTATAACATATTCTCACACACATTCATGCTGTGATATACTGCGTGCTCGGGGATTGAAACAGACAGCAAACAAAAAAGCTACCTTTCAAACCATGATATGGTGGTCCTACATGATTGATTGTATTCAATCAATCAATCAATCAATCAATCAATCAATCAATCAATCAATCAATCAATCAATCAATCAATCAATCAATCAATCAATCAATCAATCAATCAATCAATCAATCAATCAATCAATCAATCAATCAATCAATAAATCAATCAATCAATCAATCAATCAATCAATCAATCAATCAATCAATCAATCAATCAATTAATCAATCAATCAATCAATCAATCAGTCAGTCAGTCAGTCAGTCAGTCAGGCAGGCAGGCAGGCAGGCAGGCAGGCAGGCAGGCAGGCAGGCAGGCAGGCAGGCAGGCAGGCAGGCAGGCAGGCAACAACATTGAAATTGTATCTATCTGAATTAAAAAATTGTTATTCTCTATAAATAAAAATAAATGCCAACATTTGATGTTGTTATAAATCTCTAATTGAAAACAATACTCCCTAAACAGATTGATCGTGTTGAAGCTTTCCAAATAAAGTGGTATAATTATTGGCGCCAATCCCGGAAGCTCTTTTGTCGTCCGTCTTAGGTCTTTAAAAATACTCCCGAGATGTTTGATATGTCCGAGATGTCTTGATATCAACCTAATGGGCATCATATATAGGCTTAGGTGTAATAGGGGAAGAAACCGTCGAGAAATAAAGTTAAAGGGCAAGGCAAAAGGCCAAATATCAACTTCGCCAATCATTTTGGCTGTCTGAGCAATGCTTGTTACACTGTGTAGTATGGCATAGAGTTTATAACAAGTATGTGTTGCAAACAATTGTTCTTTTAAAATTTACCCTAACTTTTGGCTGTGATACATGAGACCATGCATAAATATCAAGTTAGTCAGGCATATCCACATACATAATAATAATATTCTCAAAATTTTTGATGACAGCGAGTGTTACCAGATGAGAAATAGAATACTTAATGCTTACAGTCGGTGGTTAAAAATATAACTTTATTGATCATTTTTTAGTTCTGTTGTTTTTAATATGACCTCGGCCTTTGATCTTTACCTCAAGTCGTGTTTATGCTTAGTATCTCCGTACATATATAAAAATATACACCTACATTATGCCAAACTGTTTCCGAGATATTTTAATTTGTAGTTACAACCGCTCAGTTAGGGCTTAATTAGGATGAACTAAACAGTTGAAGGTAACAATTTAAAAATGGGCCCAGTGACTGATCGCACCGGACTTAGAAATCAGGTAACATCAATCTTTTTTAGTTCTCAGTCAAATTCTAGCTAAGAGCCTTTTGTTGTCATACTTTGCGCACATCACCACCACCGTTAAGATTTATCGCTATTAACTGATAATTGGAAACGGATTATTGGAAACCTTGACCGCAAAATCAATGATGTCACAGCGGTCACTTCAATTTATGAGAATGGTAAAATGTTGCAGCTCTGAGTCAAAATGGCTGCAATAATAATTTTCTGGCCGACACTGCTTTAATTTGAAATGGGTATGGTCTTGGGCAGTTGTTATAATGTAATGTTACCGGCAAAGACATGTTTTAAAATATGTGTATGTATACAATTCACAGTTTTAAATAGCGTGTTAAAATATAATTATGTGGCCTATATATATGCTGCCTAACATAGGTTTTAAAAAAAGACAAATGTGTATATGTCAATTAAACGTATAATTTTTAAATGAATAACCTGAGGTTAACCAATTTTGATTTCCAGTTGACCTTTCCATGAATTCAATGATTTTTTTTCGATCCGCATTTTTCTCGTGTAGCCAATGTACTCAACATTTTGTATCATTATGAAAAACGCGAATTGTACGTATATGCTCATATTCAAGTGTAAACCAATATAAGTCAAGATTTAGATTTTTACAACCAAAAAATAGCATGTCTTCTTCTATAACATGTTTGACTATATAATGTATATATTTGTAATCCGCCTTAAATTTCAGACAATTTGAGTATACATATTACAATTATTTACATGAAAGTTCTGATTTTTTTTTTTTGATGAGATTTGACCCCGTGTATTTGTTTATATTTTGTAATATTTTTTGCAATATAATGTATATATAAGTAATCAGTATTTAATTTCCGTCAAGTTGAGTATAAATATGACTATATAACAAAGATAAAATTTGTATTTATTTGTATGACATTTGACCACATCTTATATATATATATATATATATATACATATAATATCGATTGACCATCTGTCGTTTTTTATGCTCAGACAGTATAAATTCAAATTTTAAAGTCCAGCCTAATGGACCCTGACAGTCCTACTAAACTTTAGCTAGCTCCTACATAATTCTTTTAACACTATTGGCTTTTTGCCTGAAATTACTTTGCCTACACGATTTTCACATAGGACAGGTACACTAATCGACAATTTTCTCTGCAAATTATCAGATATATCTTTAAAATCTAAGTCTGGCATTCTTGTAGATAGATTATCAGATCACCAACCATATTTTATGTCATTAAATCTAAGAACGGTCAACATAATCCCACATAAATATATAACAATCAAAAAACAAACGCCCAATGCTATCCAGAATTTCAAAGAAGAACTTTCAAGCTTCAATATTATGGAATTACTTGATGTGCATTTAGAATCTAATCCCAACAATAATTATGATGCATTACACGACTTAATATGTGCACTGAAACAAAAACATTTTCCAAATAATTTTTTTTTTTAATAAATACAAACACAAGAGTACGCCATGGATTACAACAGGTATTTTAAAGTCAATCAAATCCAAAAAGAAAATACACTTGGCACTTAGGAAAACACCACATGAATCTCCTCATTACAATACAATGGAAACAAGTTTACGAAATTATAATATCATACTAAAAAAATCGATTAGATTGGCAAAAGAAAATTCTTACACTACAAATTTTCAAAAGGCAAAATGTAACCTTAAAAAAAGCTGGTCAGCTATAAATGAAATGTTATGCAAGAAAAGAAAAAAAGAAAATTTCCCTGATTTTTTTAAAATTGACAATACCGTAGTTACAGATACAACTAGTATTGCAATTAAATTCAACTTTTTCTTTACAAATATCGGACCAAATCTGGCAAAAGAAATTTGCGTCCCATCTAGAAATAATTTTAAAAACTATTTATTAAATCAAAATGATAACAATGTTACCTTTAAACTAATAGGAGAAGATTTTGTTAGCAAACTGATAGACGATTTAGATAGCAAAAATAGTACAGGATGTGATGGGTTATCAAACACCTTACTTAAATCTATTAAACTAAACCTAGTTAAGCCAATAACACTCATTGTTAATCAAATGCTAACAACGGGTATATTCCCTGACAAATTAAAAATAGCAAATGTCATGCCATTATTCAAAAAGGGAGATAAATCTATATTTTCGAGTTACAGGCCCATTTTTCTATTACCATCAATATCCAAACTTTTTGAAAAAGTAATTTATCAACAACTATACAAATATTTTGAAGATTCAAATTTATTCTACGAGAGTCAATTTCGTTCGGCAAGAAAACAAACACCTATACCATTAATACAAATAGACAATAACGTTATTGAATGCGTCAACAACTTTATTTTCTTAGGTTTAATTATTAATAAGCAATTTAAATAGAATGATCACGTAGACCACATTGTCCTGAAAATATCACGCATCATCGGCGTCCTAACAAGATTGAAAAAGCATATACCCTTATAGTCAGCCAGACAAGGGCTGCTAAAGTGATGAAAAAATGACTACATGGCATTTCTTTGTTACAAGCAATCTGACACATCAGGCATGTCCAGTAGGGTTCTGGGGACCCCACCTGGCCGGATAACAAACTCTCACTGCGATTAACGCATATTATGACGTCTTTCAAAATGGCCGCCTAAGAAACAGTAGGAAAATATAAATTGTGTATAGTTTTGCCGATACTTGACTGAGTTTCACAATCTTTTTTTTATTTTATACATTTTACAAAAAAATAAACAAAAAGCCACTATTTGGTCATGCAGACCACACACTGATATGTGAAGGAGCACACAGCGCGTGGCCTTGCACAAAATCAACGTGGATAAACCGGCTGGTCTGAACCATTAGTGTGATCTTCTAGTCACATTGAGAGTGGAGAAACAATGATATTTCTACGATAGACCCAAGTAGGATTAGCTGGTTTCGAACATGACTGGCGTGGCAGTCAGGCGCTCTACCAATGCGTCACGCCCCATTTCTTGCACACTGAGACCGACCAATCACAGAACACGAGATGGTTATAAGTGTGACATAATGGGCTGACGGATAACATACTGTGAATTTTATAGGTGGGATAATCTGTACTTGGCAGTGTCTGTGAGCGAGCGAGCAGTCCCATGGCGTGCTAGTGTTCTGTTATCAAAAGCATAGTTAGTCATTTATTACATCCCAATATCTGACTATATAATGTTCAACCATTATTGCATATTTTGTTTAGTATAATTATACTATTGCTTCGACTTTCCTTGTAAAAAATGTGCTTTTCTGCATTAACTCTACTAGATTTAATTAGTGATGTGTACAAACTTCCTCAACATTAACGGTCATTACCACCAACATCATCAAGCAGCAGAAGGCTCTGTTTGAAGATAGTTCAGGCTGATTGCTTTCCAAAGCTTTTGGAAGAGGATGTGCTGTCACAATCTGCCAGTACTTAGCTTACATAAAATTAGAACACCCAGAAGATTTTTTTTCTTACCTCGTACTAGTCTGTCTGGAATATCATTAAATCTAATGTCATGACTGTATCCACATACAGGAAATATTTCCCTAAAAGTCTACATCTTCATATCGTTCTCACCAAATAAGTTGATGAGAAGTAACATAACATCTGTACAAGACAAAGCAATTATAGTTAACCCAACAGTTGCATACTAGCCAGGCTGAAGTTTCGCATCTCAATACTTTAGCTCAATGTCTCCATATTATCTCCTGTTGCACTGAATGTTTATCCATACTCCGTACAGTGCATGTACATCTATCAAGATACAGACACTGGACGTGGTCAATATCTTAACTGGCAGTGACAATAAAGGTTGCTTTGAATGGTGAGTTCATGATTGCCCCACTTTTAGCTAAAGACAGAGGCACACACACGAGTTCATGTGTAAGTATCGCTGATATATATCATACAGCTTTGAAACTGATGTTCTCTTACCATTAAAAAATTGTGAGCACTAAATGTATATCAATACGTGTATCAAGGTTACAGTCTGAGTGTATCTGCACTACTAGATTTTGAGTACTCAACAAGTCTTTTATTGCATGGGCTATTATCACACGTTGTTAGATCAGTGAAGTACACATTTTGCGTGTTATTAAGGGAGCCAATCATACCATAGCACTACAACAGTAGTGTTTTGAAAATGCGCTCATGTATACATGTATACATGTATACTCACTAGGATGAAGTTTATATGGTCTCTATGTATGTAGAGCCATGCCAGTATCTTTAATCCTGTGTCCAGATTCCAATAAGCATCACTACCAGTTAGGATAAAGACTGATGTAAGCGTTATCATGTTAGTTATGACAAATCACATAGTTTGTGGGGGCCCTAATCAATGGATTTTTCATTGAACGTTATTGAAGATATATAGTGGTTGAAACCAATACGACACTAGTCTGAATGGTTTATTTGTTAGCCTATTATGCTATCTCATGACTTTGTAGTCAGACTTGTCATGGATACTTGCCTGTGTTCCTTTGATAAACATACTGGATTTAACACGAATTATTCCATCGTTCCATGTGTTATCTGATAACTCTCACAAACTACATGGAAGTCACATATCACAACAATAACACTGTAATACTTTTTAAGAAGAGGCCACTACAAGTCTGCAAATCGATTTTTGGCAACTCTATCATTGTTTGGTTATCAAAGATTAGTTTATTTTGATTGTTGTGTTGTACCAGTCACTACATTAAATTTGAATAAGGGCACCATTTCCATAGTTGTTTTCAACAGTACTGCATCCCTCATTGAAAACTGAGCATGATGGGATCAAATGCACACCTTAGGGTCTAACCACAAAATTTAATCGAAAGGCAAACATGATACAATGAATATGATTATTCATTTACATCGTCTTTTAAACACCATTTCTCCTCGGGACACAAAGTCGGCTGTGGAATAAAACCGAGAGACTGGTTTCTGATTCCGACCATGCCGGATGTTTGTCATCATGGTTGCGTATTACATCGATATCAACTTTTAGAAAAACATGGAGTGTGCAGTATTGCTTACAATGATATCCATCATTTCTTCTGTCGAAATATTGACATAATATATCATATTGTGATAATGCGCACAAGGCGACGTAAAGCAATAGTCACTCATTCATAATGAACTATTCCTCTGAGAACAAAGTTTTCTCCTGCCAATAACCTGTTCTAGTTCATGGTCAATTTGTAGATGCTTCAATCAAAGTTTGCGGATTTACCATTGGTCTATAGGACATCAGTCTGTGATGGAGCTGACCCACGCTGCTGCCGTAGAACTAAGACTCATCTCACTCATCTTTATGCCAATGATCTGATATGAGGCATAACAACAGACTAAGATCGTGTATTTTACTGAATTGTCTAACCCATTATCTGCTTGTTTTGGTGCAAATGCATTAATTATATATGTTGTAAATACAATGTATCGACCGATACAGAGTGTGAGCTTCATTATCACGTCCTTATCGTCATCAATGTGATATTCAATAACATCAACACATATATATTGCTCGTTGGAATCACTTTTATCGTGTAACTATCATCTAATCAATTCACCCACCATATTCACCTGTAGAGGTGTATGAACTCTTGGGTAATATATAAATATGTTTTGAAGAAATGAGCACACACCTTTCAGTCGAGTGAAGGGATGACGAATCTGTATCTACACAAGCTTGTAACCACTTCAAATGAAGAGTTCAGCAACATCGCTATAATTATAGATCTCTGAGATTTCTGACATATTCATTTTCATCAAATTTGTACCCATAGGCCTATGATTACTTCACCAATACGACTGTGTAAGAAAGGAAACCTTTCGATCACTGACATGTTGTAGCTGCCACACGTGTACTATCAAGGAGATCTGCTCACATGCCTCTAAAATATCAACAGCAATTTAAAATCCTATGCACAACAATGAGCAGGTGCATACCGTCGTGCTTCAGAAGGCTTTTGAAGGCGATTTTTTATGATAGATGATTTATGTCAATTCTTCCTATTTTTTGGCGCCGCATACCGATTGATGTCCGTGTCAAAGCAACATATGCCTCATATTGCCGGAACAGTTTTATAATTTGCTTATGTATATTATTTGCCATTTTTTCTATTTAATCTGGGAATTCGAGACGTCAACAATACTGATTATAGGTGACTGGTGGCTCTTAATATATTATGTTAATACTTGCATAACATGGTGTAACATGCTACAAAATATCCTTGAAATCATATTAGAATCATATAAATAAATATATTACTGACCATGAAAACATGGTTAAAACATGATAATGGTAACAGCAGCGTGAATATTTGATGAAATCTAGCGAAAAGCTAGATTTTCACTAATAATCGCTTGTTATTTTTTGCAATAACTAATAATAAAATAGCTGCAAATGATTAAATCGCTTTAAATAAACACGATGGATTGCTTTTGGAAAACCACATTGAAAATGTAGATATAACAGTGCTATTGACGATAGGGGTTCGGGATATATGGAATAATAGTACATTTTATAGTGAGTTTGGCGGCCATTTGTTTTTTTCAGTTTTAAAAACTTCCCAGGACTGTAAAATATTGTTATCCGGCCTAGCGCTCATCTCTGGTATATATGGTGACACGATAGCCTTCGATGGCTGGCTAACTATTCTCAAATATTCTCACAAACCAGAAATATGAGCACCCCTAACATTCTTTTACAATTATCAACAATATTAATTTTAATTGTGCAAAAGTATTCAGATTAATGGTTGTGAAGTCACTGTTTCACAGATATCTAATCGATATCTGTGATTTCTGGAAAAAATCGAATAAAACAGTGACTTTTTAAATATTAGAGTGCTCGGCTCCCATTTTTTAACCACTGGGAACGATTTTTCCAGTCTACATGGGGCTTTTAATATTTATGGTGAATATGCCACAATAATTCGCAGTATATTTGCGAATGCATGTGATTTTTCAGTTGATAATGATATGCTGTTTTGGCAATATCACATGTGAGTATTACATTAATTTGCTTTATTTAAAATATTTCTTAAGCATACAAATTAGTATAGTGCATTCACACAATTGTTTAACTCTTGCAAAATGTACGCATTAATCCTAGGGATTATGGAATGAATCAGACGACAGTTTATTCAGGCACAGGACTTGAAATTCGTGCCGTGATGGTCTGAGCCAAATAAGCTATTAAATAGCTATCTCTTGATCAAAAACATTCCGCACAATATTGTATATTTTATGAGTGGACAGGATTTGTTTCTTTGAAAGATGAATACCAAGATGAATGCGTGACAGGCGGCATTGCTATCTACGAGATACCATACGGCACATGTACATTTTGGTATTCACGACCACCATTTATTAGAGGTCAAGTCGAGCAACTTTGTACCCATGTTATTATCAAATACACTATCATTGCCAAAACACGTCAACGCGAAGGCGAACGGAGAAAGTTTCAAACTGGTTTGAATTTTTCGCGTTCTGGATGATTTTGCATGGAGATGCAGGAAATTTAAAGATGTGCGCAAGGCATGCTGGGAGTCTTAGATAGGATAACTAAAATTACTTTACCAATATTATTGAAAAACAAACTTATTTTACTCAGAAGCTTTTAATGGTAAAAATATTGAACTTAAACTTTGAAGTCGTTTTATCTCATAACTATAAAACATGCACAATAGCAGGTTATTGAACGGAGTCATTCAGTTATTTTAATGTATTATACTGTACTGTTGAGCTTTTCGTCATAGAATGACATTTGCTGCTAAAGGCCCAGTCACACGTACCATCACGTACGTCCTGCGCACAAAAAATCTAGAGTTATGGTCAGTGCGTGTGATTCGCTGGATGAACGGTATTCATTTATTGTGTGCGTCAATCTCTGTGCACATTTTCTGCATTTTCAAAAATGTGAGCGTTTTTCCACGTATGAATGTAGACACCAAAAGAACATCAGACCAGCACCAGTCTAACGCTAAGCAGAAGTAGAGTACACGCTCAAAACTCGTTGTGTTTTCGTTGACGAAGGTTTGTCCCGGTCACGCATACACGACGCATGCACAGTCCACGCATAAGAAAAATATATTTGATTCCGGATTGTGAAAAACGTCACAAGCTGGTGGCGAATGCACAGCGTGTTTTCAACACAAAGAGCAAATATAAGGGCTTTGCTAGCGCTTTGGATCCATACAGTGCGCGTTAAACCCTAGAATGCTAATGTCGACGATTATAGTCAATTTTATCAATTTTTTTTGTACATATGTACACATTTTTAAAAGAAAAAATGTGTCCTAAATATATATGATAACATTATGTTTGGACGTAATTTCGACAAATTAAAAACAAATTCTGCACTTGAAGCCATGTATCGTGTGAAGCACTCATGATTAAAAAAAAAATGTCATTCTTCAGAGCTCCAAGGGTTAAACTGCAGAAATAACATAGTCACAGCCTGATGCTCGAGCGCTGGGCGAACTGCCGGGCTGTACCCAGCGTTTGATTTGAGCGCTCATGCAGCGCAAGGCAGGCGCACTGTCTGCGACTGCCTGGCGCCCTCAACGGGCAGCCATGTAATACAAAGCAAACGTATTTGGCGTTGATATAACGTTGTTCTAGCGCATTCTACGTGTTTTTAGCGGTCTTCTGGCGTGTACATTTATGCTTTCATATATGCGTTCAATATTTTAAACATTGCCAACTTCTTTTGGGGATTACACTGCTCACAAAAATATGCGAGCGTTAGTGCAGCGCCCTCCACGAGCCAGTAACGAGTACTGACGCACGACTGACGCACGATAGACGATCTGGCAAAAAATAATCAATGTTCAGTGCGCTGGTCGTGCGTTGGCTATGTGTGACTGAGCCTTACGGTCAGAAAAAACTTTAAAAAATGCCGGCACTGAGCGCACATATAGCGCTCATCTAATGTATTCCTTACGCATGTCCAGCGAACGTATGCTAAATGCTTTCTGACTTATTCGTGCCTCGCGCTGGCGATGCGCGGTGCATTCGTTAACTTAGTCGCCCTCCTAACGCGCAACGCGGTGGCGAAACGCTGTGTATTCGCTGATTAATAACACGCTGTATAATATGTCTCAAACTCTTCTCCTATCCTGACAAAATTCATGGACACACAGCGACGCACTCCTCTATTTTTTGTCCTCAAGGCGTGGGTTGTGCGTAGTGTATGTGTGACTGGGGTATAAGTTATATGTGCACGTGATGTGGTATAAACAAAATGTGCCGGCATTAGGTTCAAACTAAATTGCGAAAATTATGAGTAACCCACAGAATTGTTTACTATTCCATGATATAGGTTAATATTCCACTTGCCAAGCCATTTTATTCCTGATATAAAGTCAATTTAAAATCATTAATGCTCAACATCAGCAGTGACAACCTGTGGCATGGGAAACGTACAGACACACATCTTAGCACACTTATTTCAATAATGCCATTTAATTTAATTTAAAGTGGTTATTATTTACATTTTTAAAACATCATTTGCAAAATATGTCTTTAAATGATTTGTTAAAAGTTTTAGATGGCATTCTATTATTAGTAGTTTCAATAAGAAAAAAACGCCATTGTAGATTTAATTTTACGTAGTTTTATGTATGATTTAGAAAAAATATATATAACTTTGTTGAGAAATCTATGTCTTCCTTGTACATGTACTTGACTTTGCTATATTTAACTTTAATATATTTTCACTTGATGACATTTGGTGACCTCTGGTAACCTTACGGGCTATTATGGATAAACATCAGCACCAAATAAGGTAAATTAATAAGTCTCTAGCATATCTGCTTAGCTAACGCAAACATATTATATTTACAGGCTTCTTTTATATGTTCAGGTCTATATACTAATGATATAGGTCTAGGATCAGCTGAGGCTCGTCGAGATAAGGAATTCAATTACCATCATGACATAAACAAGTCGAGGACTCGCATTGCCAAACAAACAGACATATCTCTGTCACAAATATCACCCTGTGAAGCCTGTTTTCTTCAAGATGTAAAACGTGCAGCATGTAGAAACGTATATTGTAACCAGACGTTAAATGTAACCGTTTACACTTTACGGTGCCGTATAATGTAACCGGTTACATATTACGGCGACTGGTTACATTATACGGTCACAGCGTAAACGTAAAATGTAACCAGGAAAAAAAGGTACCATACGACCGTATAATATAACCAGTACCGTATAATGTAACCGGGATAGTTTTCCAAAACGTATATGTTTTGGGGGATTATATTCCGGTAAGTTTCATTATAACTACCTGTTAGTATGTTTAAATTAACTGAGTGAGTGGTTATGTCTTCAAGCGGCGTCCGCTCGCTCCTTTCCCTTATAAGTTTGTGCCTCCACTCACTCGTTCGTCCGCCCGTCCGTCTATCCACCGACTCTTCAGTGCGTCCGTCCGTCCATAATACTTAGATATTTAAATTGTTATAAATATGTCCATGTTGCGCTACATTATAAGCCAATGCCGGGTTAATGTAAATTAGCGAACACTTTGGCTTAACGTTTCGTGTTTACCGAGAGGGGCCAATAGTGGAGCTTAGCTTACCACGGATGTTCAGCGAAAATTAAAAGTCAGTCTTGAAATGATTGGATGGATGGATGGATGGATGGATGGATGGATGGATGGATGGATGGATGGATGGATGGATGGATGGATGGATGGATGGATGGATGGATGGTGGATGTATGTATGTATGTATGTATGTATGTATGTATGTATGTATGGATGGATGGATGGATGGATGGATGGATGGATGGATGGATGGATTAATTGAATAAGTGAAGTGAATAATTTTATTGAATTAATGAATGAACGATCGAACAAACGAACTTCGAACGAGCGAACGAACGAATGAACAATCTGGCTTAATGATGAGACATGCCTAAAAAAATTGTTGCAGTTATTTTTAAGTTGGTTCTAAGTTGACCATATTAATAACATGAAGCATAACTAACTACGGCTCAATGGTTAGAGCGTGGCGCTCTGCCGATGTCGCTGCCTGCCGTGCGGATTCGAATCCCGCTTGATGCAGAGAAATATCATGTTTCTCCCCTCTCAATCTTGGGACATTTTTAAGAGGTTGTGTCCTTGGGCAAGGCGCTTCACTTGACTCAGGTGAAAATGAGTACCTGGTAGGACAGAGATGGCAATGTGTACGATAAGTTCAATGCGTCGAAACGGCTGCAGGACTGTATGCTCTCAGTGGAGTTGAAATGGCACACGAATGATCAGGTCCAGTGACCAGGGGGTAAGATGTAAAGTCGGATGATAGGTCTTCAGACTTGATATCAGACTATAAACCTGTACCTTTACCCTTTTTTTTACATGCCAAACGGACAGTGAAAAATGGATGAATGGGGCTTTAGGCTACATTTGTTCACATATAGGCTAACTTGGCTCAGGAGAACCTGAGGATGGTGAGATGAATGAGATGCTACTGCCATCCAGACACAGGATTCGAAATTCGAGCCCTGGTGGTCCCAGCACAAGCACGCTACCTGTCGGTCAACTAGGAGGTTCCCCACAATATTGAATCTTTACGAGTGAGCGAGGAAGAAATATCTTGCTTCTTTGAAACCTGAATGTCAGAGTGAGGGACGAAACCTGGCCGCGATCTCCGACTTTCCAAGCAGGCAACTTTAACCACTGCACCATGCCATCCGCAATTATGTGACATAGAGTTTAAAGTGCAAAGTTAAATTTGAATGACACGAAATCTGAAATCCAAAGTATGTAACTCCAATGTTAGCATTTGGTTTGTCTCACATAATTAAATTAAAGACACCAGTAGATGGTGTCTTCTTCATGCAGGATATCAGATATAACTGTTTCTATTTGTGATTATCCGGCTACGGTGGGTTAAAAGGATGTTTGGGTTAAAAGGATGTGTGTCTTTATGCGAAAGAGGGTATGAATTTCAGCCTAATTTGAACATTTTGAGACATTATGTGCGACGTTTTGCGCATCATTATTGTGCATTCATTATTATTTAGCATTAGATGCATTAGTCACCATATCTTGTCGACGTTATCGCCAATGTGTATTAGCAGAAGACCAGCTCAAGTCAATTATTAAACAGCTATAGGCTTGTCGTTTGCCTTCTGCTGATTTCGTCTTCATGAAAACCCTTTAATAATGTGTAGCATTATTTCAAAATATACTGTTCAATTCGTAACAATGAAAAGTAAGAAAATATTTAAATTGTCTTCTACAAATCTTATCATATGTTGTCATTATTATCAATAACCTAATTTAATCTTTGTATTTTTATAATTTAATTTAAGTTAAAACAACATAACATTGTGAATAATGTGTAGCATTATTTCAAAATATACTGTTCAATTCGTAACAATGAAAAGTAAGAATAAGTTCAAAGTCAAAACACTCTTGGGATGTGGAATAAATTGTGTAAATAACATCATTTTTATTTTTACCGTATAACATCTCTATGACATTGACGTAACCACCGGTACGTTGAAACGTACCTTTCTCACTCACCTCCACCCTATCCCCTGGTATGGCGAAACGTCTACACCGGCTTTTCATACAAGCGATTTTTGCAGCGAATTCGCTAACAAAAAGACCTGGACATTACATGTATCTGAAAGGAACTCCTTGGAATATTTTTTTTTTAATTTTATCAATTTTGAAAAAATAATTTATCCGAAGCTATATAGCCTACTCCTTGGGATGAGAATTTTTAATTTTGTCAAGACGCATATTGTCATATAAAAAGTTTGTTTACATAATAGAGCCCATCAGACCACATATACTGACCATCTCAGACGGCTTGATCAAAGTAACCACATGTTTACATCAATAGCCGCCTCCCTTAATTGGTCTGGGAAAGCGATGATCTGGAGGGTTCCCCTATAGCAAGGATTATCTACTCAACGCTGGGCCGACGGCATCAACAATGCTGCAGGAACATTCAAACGTCCTTTAGCAGGTGTATAGGTATACAAAATTGTTTGTTTGGGTTTTAAGCGGATTCATAGAAATGTTGAAGCTGACATGAAAATAAACAGAAGAGCATGACATATTCATCCGAATCTGAGGATTCAGAACATAACCTGGCAGGAGGTGTAATCCAATACATATATTAGATTGTCAGTATACTTGTCTCCTCGCTTCACACGGTGGAGGCCTATATACGACATAAACGTGCTTAATTTTATTCTATTTTATTTTATTATTTTATATTTTTTTTTGTAATTTGTGATTGTTATTTAGAGCTATGAATTCATCTATAGGCATATTAACTGTTACATTCATAGCACCCTGCAAGGGGATCAAATTCTGTTTCGCTTAACCTTTTCACTACCATACATGACGGAAATTCCCGTCGTCATTCGTCAATGAACGTAACCATAAAATGACACAAATTTTCATCAAATATATACTACATTTATGTATTTTTCGTCATTTGAAGCTGGAAATTGCGTTAGCAATTCCAGCTTCAAATGACGAAAAATAGAACTCCTACACCAGTATATCTGGATCCTGGTATGCACCCCGGCCTGGAAGTCAAAGGGTTAAAAAAATGGATTTTCCATCCAAAGTTGTCGGCCCTCTTGGATTTTAGGGTCAGAAATGTGTTTTATTACCAAATTGACGTCAGAAATGGATTCCTGGTGGTCGAATTAGCCAAAAAAGTGTATTTATTCATATTTGTAGCTTTTATATGTCAAAAGTTATTTTTTCATAATGGCGCAGGCGGCCATTTTAGATTTACGCCTCTAGAAAAAAATGCCAGGATTTTTGCGAGGGACACTGGGGCTAAATACTTTTTAAAAGCTTCAAGGAAGTCAAATCAATCATCAAAACATCTTAGCCAGAAAGTGGTCATGAAATTTAGGTTTTTCACCCTACTAAAATAGTACTGTAATTTATAAACACTGAATAAACTATTATTATTATCAACAAAACAATGACAGAAATATGTTTTCATAATGATCGTGTTTATTTTAATCATATCATAGAGATATATTATGTACTTTAATCACATCATACAGATATATTAAATTATGTTTTATATTAAATGACCATTTCTATTGAGAGTTATTTATAAAAGAGGTAAATATTATATTCACGAACATGTGTTCAATACGTATAATATCATAGCTATATGGTCATGCTTTCATAATAGTCCCGTTTATCTTTAATCACTAACGCCAAAATATCAAAGAAGTTTAATATTAATTGAATATTTTATTAGATATCAGCTACTGTTATGTCGCCAGTTCCTGTATTTTTCTGGTTGGTAGTGGTGTACCGTTCTCTCACACACAAATCTCAGTGTCAAATCTACCAGTTCCTCTTCCTGGTGTAGCACCAGAATGAGATATCTGTCTTTCGTGCGCTGTTTATCCAGTGATGCCAACATGTGATGCCAACTTTTATTTACAATATTTATTTACTCAGTTGATTGGACTGACCATTTTATTACTGGCCATCAGTCGAAATCACTCACTCAGAGAGATAGAAAAAATACTTTATACAAAAACACATACATTCACATACAATCGTGGTTTCATATTTGTAGCCCGTGGTGTTCATCGATGTGTCCGGATTTTTCATTTTTATTAGCACATTAAGTACGACATTTTAAATATGTTAAAGATAAAATGTGACATCAACCAGCAAGACTTAAAAGACGTTGACCGCCATTTTGTCAAGTCTGAATAATTTTCACTCACTTGAAGTTGTGGATCGCGTCAGCGAAACACAACTTCAAGTGAGTGAAAATTCAAATTGAATATTTTGGCGGTTAAAGGGTTTAAATATGTTTGGTTCCCCAACTATCATGGTTATGGTTATATGAGTCCCAATAACTGTAAATTATAATACTTAAATATGGATTGTATTTGTTTGTTCTATATATTGACATAAGCTGAATAACATGGTTATCTGGTTATCAGGCTATGGGCCTATTATATTATTTTCAGGATCATTAACCCTTGTGTTGCTGAGTTATCATTTAGTATTTTCCCTTTATTTTACAGTATCTACTAGAATAAATTAGCACTTGCGCAATTTCATGCTTCAAATGATGGAATACATTTCATATTCGTGCCGAGTAGATATCTCTCGAATTGATTTTAATTGACGCATCATCTATCATCATTTTCAATGACATTTCTACTGAAACGAGTTTGCAAACATAGGCCTACTAGACCTTAGGAGAACACAGATTAAAGATAATTATTTGTTATGTGCCCTGCCCGTGATTTATATGTGATTGACATTCTACGATGACATTCAAGCTTATTATTCATAATTACAAACGATATTCACGTAATATATGTTTCTTGAGCACGATTGTCATTAGCGATATTGGGCGGATCTTGATATCAAAACGTTGGCAAATGACGAAGTCATCACGTTATTATCATATGAACCTGACGTAAAGAAATACTTAACCCTCTTACTGCTGGGACCGTATATATTTCAGACAGAACAAAATGCCACTAATATGTGCTACATATCTGAGATCCGAAACACTGAGATCCGAAAGTACGAAGTTATTAATCCTGGACCGCGGTCAAAAATTAACTACGGCCATTCATCGTTCTTGGTTGCCGCACCGCGCTTGTGGAATAAATTGCCTCTTCAAATACGTGAAGCAAAATCAGTCACTATTTTTCGAAAAAAAACACCTTTTTACATTAGCCCTACCACCTTAATCTGCGCATCCACCGACCGTCATATGATGGATTCCTTTTCCGACTATGGACCTCCCCACTGAATACTGTTTTTCGTCCACAGCGCCATTGAGTCTCAATCTTGTTGAGAGATACTGGCGCTATAGAAGTCACTATACTTATACTTATATATTGTGTTAGATACACAGTTAATCGAATAATTCAACATGGGAGACGTCCATTTTTCGTAAATAATACTATTTTTCATTCATTCGAAGCTGGAAATAGCGTTAGCAATTACAGCTTCAAATGAATGAAGAATATACACAAACAATTCAGCAGTATACGGGTTAATATACGAACGCATGAACGGTCCAACAGATTGACGAAACATGTATCTGTCCGAATTTTACAAACAAACAGGAAATATTTTAAGCAATTCAATAGTCTCGCCCATTGCAGTGAATCAGTCGAACCTAAAAAATATACATAAATACATATACGGAAATAAATTCCACCGGCGTTTACTGTGTCGAGACTATAAATGTATAACACCCCCCCCCCCCCCGGTGAAGGGGGGGGAGAAGAAAAATAAATGAAAGGAGCCTTACGCGAATTATACTACTAAAAGAATGCGGTTAATGCACTTACAATATAAAATAGAGATACTTTACAAATTATTATAATTTTAAATGATTATTAATAAAACCACCAAGACCCTTGTTATGTAGTGAATAGTTTGACCGGCTGGTCCAGTGGTGAATCTAGTAGTTACCGGATCAAAAACGTGTCAGCTTTTCATTGCACATACGAGCAATTTCTTCTCTCATTTTTATCTTCTTTTTTTGGGTGTATGGAATAAGTTACCTGCAAGTAGGCTATTCGTTCATGCAGAGTTTGGCAATAGAGCAGATCAATTTAATTGGTGTCAAATAAGGCTTCTTTGTTAAGTAATCATTTGTACACTAAATCAAAAGTGTAAATCCCTTTAAGTAGCTGCAGCTGCAGCTTCGCTTCTTTGATTTCTTGAACTATCACGATCTACGTCATGATTCACCTGCTTTGACAACATTCTCTCTCCAGGTAATTTGACGTGGTATCTCAGATTTCACAGTTGAAACAACTATTCTCCTTACTACTACCATACCTCCTACACTTTTATGCTACTACCTGACAACTGTATCAACTCTGACATCGCTAAGCACGACTAACTATAGTCGTTTTTAATATGTTCAATCTGTTTAATAAAGGTGTAATCACACTTATTGGAAATGAAATGAGGGCTTAGACATCAAGATTTGCAACTATTTGGTCTCAAATTAAACAAATATGAGTAATGTGCGTCCACTTGAAGTTGTGGGTCGCGGCAGTGAGACACAACTTCACAGGTGAGTGGAAATTTAAATAAATAAACTTATCGTTAAAAACATATCCATAACTATTTCCCTATCCGCCGGTACACAAGGGTAGCGCAAATCATTAACCCTTTAAGTACGTGGGCGGTCGGCCTAAATGGTTAAATTGGAGTACATGGGCCGTCGCCACCACTGCAATACATAGACCTACATTACTTATAGAATTCTATGGTCGCCACGATGGCCTAACTACTGTCTGTGACGTCATACATGTGGGACCATTACTGCCAGTTAGTAGGGCCGTAAGCCCATAATATCAGATCAATTTGGCATGATATATATTTGAACCCAGGGGGTCACAATCAGGTACGGAACCACCTTGGCAATGACCTCTGGTGACCTTGAGTGACTTTCAAAGTGAGGGTCATTGTATATGTGTCCGAGAATATGATTTTTCGGAAAATAAATGAAGGAACAAGTGTGATACCTCTTTTCAATGTGATTTTGATTCAAGAATCCATTCCTAACTATTTTTCCTGGTTATTTTTAATATTTCAAGGTCATTTGCAAGGTCAAAAGGTCAATTTCAAGGTCAAAAGTGCCAAAATATGACTTTCCATGGAAACAATTATAGCTACAAGTGTGATACCTTATTTTGATGTGTTTTTTATTGGAAGAAAAAATTATGTTATTTTTTTGATAATCCAAGGTCATCGTCAAAATCAAGGTCAAGGTCTAATGGTCAATTTCAAGGTCAAAAGTGCCAAAAATATGATTTTCCACAAATACAATTATAGGTACAAGTGTAATACCTCATTTTGATTAGTTTTGACTGGAGAAACTATTCATGTTATTGTTTTGCTAATCCAAGGTCATTGTCAAGGTCAAAAGGTCAACTTTGAGGTCAAAGGTGGAAAAAAAAATCCAAAAAAATACAATCAGGTATATTTATAAAAAATCGCTCCAAAATGCAGAAATATCTGCATTTGACATTAAAAAATTAAAACGGATTTTGCCTCAAGGATGTTGCCTCAAAACACCATTTACCTGAATAAGTATATTGACATCTGAATTCATCATTTTTTTGGCGGTAGGACAATCAAATTCCGATCGGATACTCTCTTGTAAAATTTTGGAAACCGCGTCTGTTAACGAATACCATTGGCAGTATGAAAAAACAATAGATGCAACTTCACATGTTTATTGCATGTTTATTGAAACATTTACATAAGTCTACACATGCATGCTTCGTATTACTCTCTGGCACTATCAGCGTCAGTATCACCAGTATATATTCATAGTATCAGAAATACATCTTATGTCTTTCTGATAGTATTATATATCCAGGTATGCATTATCTAGCTTATCGTTCAAATTCCCCAGAGCAAACGCAGAGAGCAGTACATTTCAAGCCTGGCTTCACACATTTACAACCTCCAACACAGCCTCTACTTCTACTGTTGATGATGATACACTACAGAAATTTATGAAATTATTTGTGCTGTTATATGCAGACGATACCGTTATATTATCTAAAACACCAGATAAATTACAAATTGGTTTAGACAACTTGTACAGATATAGCGACTTATGGGACTTAAGAATAAATCGAGAAAAAACAAAAATTCTAGTATTCTCTAAAGGTAAAATTAGAACAGTACCAGATTTTACGCTGGCTGGAGAAAAGCTTGACGTCACTTTTGACTATAACTATCTTGGGTTATTCTTTAATTATAATGGTAAATTTAATGTAGCAAAACATGAATTGTATGATCGTGCAAACCGTGCTATGTTTGCCCTTTTACGTAAGGTTAAAAATTTTTTTTTACCTATTGATATTCAATTGCAATTATTTGATGTATTGGTGGCCCCCGTGCTACTATATGGCTGCGAAGTTTGGGGGCATGAAAGTTGCCCAAATACCAACAGTTGCAATTACGTTTTTGTAAATACATTTTAGCGGTTGGTAAAAGAACATTTAATTATATGGTGTATGGAGAGTTAGGAGTATTTCCTTTAAACATTAAAATCAAAATCAAAGCTGTTACATACTGGGCAAGGTTACTAAATACTGATTATAACAAGTTATCATCTAACATATATAAATTGCTGTATCATCTAGCAATTAAAAATGCATATGTATCACCATGGATATTATACATACGTGGGATTTCAAATGATTGTGGATTTCCTTATTTGTGGCTTAACCAAGATCTAAACTGTAGTGTAGATTGGTTTAAATCTGTTATTTCCAACCGGTTAAAAGACCAGTTTATTCAGTTATGGAATGAAATTATTAATCGGAGTGGAAAATGTATTAATTACAGAATGTTCAAATCCGAATTTAAGTTAGCGAACTATCTTGTCAATTTACCAATTCCCAGCAGGAAATTATTAGCTAAATTTCGCTGCCGTAATCACAAACTGCCTATTGAAAAATATTGTCATCTTGGTCTTCCACGAGAACAGCGATTATGTAAAAAATGTCACTTTAGTGAAATTGGCGACGAATTTCATTACCTATTTAGATGTAAATTTTGTGTAAAAGAGAGAAGGTATTATATTAAATGTAAATACTATAATTTTTCTTCAACATTTAAGTTTTGAAGAGGTTATGTGTAAGCAAAACATGCCTAGTATGCTTAACCTGTGTAGATTTATTAAATTTATTATGTGTGTGTGACATTGCTGTTCTATTACAATTATGTTATGTTATGTTATGTTATGTTATGTTATGTTATGTTATGTTATGTTATGTTATGTTATGTTATGTTATGTTATGTTATGTTATGTTATGTTATGTTATGTTATGTTATGTTATGTTATGCTATGTTATGTTATGTTATGTTATGTTATGTTATGTTATGTTATGTTATGTTATGTTATGTTATGTTATGTTATGTTATGTTATGTTATGTTATGTTATGTTATGTTATGTTATGTTATGTTATGTTATGTTATGTTATGTTATGTTATGTTATGTTATGTTATGTTATGTTATGTTATGTTATGTTATAATTATTGTATTGTATTGTATTTACCTGGCATCTGAATGTCTCTTAAATGAGACCATCAGAATAAATTCACTTCACTTGTTCACTTGTTCACTTGCCTCTTGTGCAACCACAATGAATTGATTCATAGCATGATTTCGCAGCTTGTGGGAGTGTCATGAATGTCTTTGTTCCATCTGTAGTCACTAGGATTGGACAGTTTTTGATCAAGATGTGTTGCTCTGATTCAACCTTGACTTTGAAGACTAGATCTTTTTTTACATGTTGCTCCAATACCGTTTTTGTCGGAGGTTTGTCCAATTTCTCTGAAAGCATGAGTAACCTCAAGAGAACCCCCCACCCACCTTTCCACTACCATTAAACTAACTGACAGAAACAACGTCTGTGTCCTTGTTTTCGTCAACGCTTAAGAATTCCTTCCAGATTTTGGGGAGTTTTTCTAGAGGAACCACGCGCCCTCGAACACAATAGATTGAGGTAAGAACTCGATATATTGAGTTTACAATTCGATATATTGACTTTAAAAGTAGATATGTTGAGTTAACAACTCGATATATTGAGTCCAAAACTCGATATATTGAGTTTTAAACTAGATATAATGAGTTTAAAATTCGATATATTGAGTTTACAATTCGATATTGACTTAAAAAGTCGATATATTGAATTCAGAACTCGATATATTGAGTTTACGACTCGATATATTGAGCTTACAAATTGACATATTGAGTTCACACAAATTTTATCTTTTCATTAATTTCTTGCTGAAATGGTCATGTTTCCATGTAAACAGGGAATTGGAGGTGAAAGAGTTAACTCAATATATTGAGTTTAGAACTCAATATATTGAGTTAAGAACTCGATATATTGACTTCACAACTCGATCTATTGAGTTCAGAACTCAATATATTGAGTTCATATCTCGATATATCGACTTCAGAACTCAATATATTGAGTTTACGACTCGATATATTGAGTTTACAACTTGACATATTGACTTGAAAAAACGATATTTTGAATTCACAACTCAATATATTGAGTTCAAAACTCGATATATTGAGTTCAGAACTCAATATATAGAGATCATATCACGAATTCGATATATTGAGTTAAGAAGTCGATATATTGAGTTTACAACTCGATATATAGTTTTAAAAGTCCATATATTTAGTTAACATCTTGATATATCGAGTTCAAAACTCGATATATTGAGTTTAGAACTCAATATATTGAGTTCATATCTCCAAATATTGAGCTCAGAACTCTATATATTGAGTTTGAGACTCGATATATTTAGTTTACAACTCCGCACATTGAGTTCAAAACTTAATATATTGAGTTCTTAACTCAATACATTGAGTTTAGAACTCAATATAGATAGATAGATCGTTTATTTCATCTCAGCATAGGCCCATCGGCCTGTGTGCAAATACATAATATAGTGAAATATATACAATATGTGCGGTGTATGAGCGAGGAGACAGGATGATATTTCGATACAATAATAAGAAACATCTGCAAATAATGACAGTTTTTTTGTTTGTTTTTTAAAGATTTGCAAACACTTCAAGTCCAGAATAAACAAATATAGCTAGATTATTAATAGTTTTACTGTGTTCTGAGGATAATAGTTCAATAAATTTATTCATAGATGGTTTGGTCCAGAAATAACGCGAAATGTATTTTGATCTCAAAGCTTTTAAACGTTTACACAGAAACAAAAAATGATATTCGTCACCTAATAGTTCACATTCTTCACATAGACGCTGGTGATAGGGGCGTGGCCGTTGCTATTTACCAGAAACTACAGGTATGTTATTGTTTTTTGTAATGAATTTAACCATGGCTTGTCTATATTTAGAAACTTTGATGACATTGAAATAGGAACTGTAATGTGGCGTCAATTTAAATGATCTATACATAATACCATCATTACTGCTGTGTATTTTCTCATTCCATTGTGTTATATACACGCCGTTTAATCTCTGTTTAAGTAGCCTTAGAAATGGCCCAACATTATCACAACCCTGACTTAGCCATATATAATTAAAGCCAAGTTGACATAAAAGCCTTTTAACAGAAAATGCCCAGTTTTCACACGGATTTTCACTTTCACACCTTTTATACAACATATTGTAAGCCTTACTGACTGATCTGTTACATTTACCGTTTACAACATTCAACCAGTATTTTATAATACAATAGTGTCGGTTTAATTTTAACGGATACCTACCTAATTCACCATAAATAAAATAATCAGCTGTTCTAGAGTTCAGTTTTAATATCTTTTTACAACACAACAAGTGTGTCCTCTCAACTTCCCGAGCTGCATGGAAACCCCATATTTCACAATTGTAATGAACGACAGGCAAAATCAATTTCTCATATAATGAACACATAAACTTGAGGTCTGGATCGTACAAATCGTGTGTGTCTTTCAACAATTTATAAACAGCTTTTAATCCTCTATCTGCCAAATTCCTTTGAGTCAGTAAAAATTTCCCACGGCTGCTTAAAGTCAGACCAAGATATGAAACTGATTCGGAAACTTTTAAAAGATCATGTCCGTAAAAAAAGTGGTCATGGAAGGATAAGTTACCACCTTTCCTAAAAATCACAACGGTTGTCTTATCAGTGTTAACATAGAGTCGCCAACGTGTACAGTAATCATATAACAAATCAAGTCCGAGTTGTAAATCTTCTCTTGTGCTAGACAACAAAAGAAGATCATCGGCGTATAATAATAATTTTAAAGGTGTACCTTATATATTGAGTTAAGAACTTGATAAATTGACTTCACAACTCAATATGTTGATTTCAAAACTCGATATATTGAGCTCAGAACTCAATATATTGAGTTCATATCTCGATATGTCGACTTCAGAACTCGATATATACTGAGTTTACGACTCGATATATTAAGTTTACAACTCGACATATTGAGTTCACAACTCAATATATTGAGTTCAAAACTCGATATATTGAGTTCAGAACTCGATATATTGAGATCTCTTCAGTTGAGAACTGTTCATATCTCTATATATAGAGTCAAGATCTCGATATATTGAGTTGACAACTCGATATATTGAGTTTACAACTCGATATATTGACTTGACAACTCGATATATTGAGTTCAAACTCGATATATTGAGCTCAGAAATATATTCATATCTCGATATATCGTCTTCAAAACTCGAAATATTAATTTTACGACTCGATATATTGATTTTACAACTTGAGATATTGAAATCACAACTTAATATATCGAGTTCATAACTCAATATATTGAGTTAAAAACTCAATATATTGAGTTAAAAACTCGATATATTGAGTTATGAAGTCGATATATTGAGTTTACAACTCGATATATTAAATTTAAAAGTCGATATATTGAGTTATTAACTCGATATATTGAGATTACGACTCGATATATTGAGTTTAGAACTCGATATATTGTGTTCACAATTCAATATATTGAGTTCATAACTCAATATATTGAGTTCGTAACTCGATGTTTTGAGTTAAGAACTCAATACACTGAGTTAAACACTTGATATATTCAGTTGAGAACTCGATATATTTAGTTCATATATCTCTATATATGGAGTTCATAACTAAAATAAGAAGAAGAATGCAAATGTCGCTTCTGGGGCTTTCATTATTTTACTGCTACTATTAATTAATCGTCAATGACATACTACATGTAACTATTGAACCACTAGTAATGAAGTTGTACTTTCACGTTTACCGGCGCTTGTGGTCATTTTTCACCTTGATGGGTTGTTTTAAGGTCATATAAAAAGGTTTTCAATGTCACTGGTGGCTATGATGACATTATTGATATCATGAATGGATTTTGAGCCATCAAGTTAGCCATAAATAACATATACGTTGTAGCTATTACGCCATTTGTAAAAGAAACAGGTTTTCCACTCTGACCGCTCATGTGATATTTGAAGGTCACATACGCATAGAATTGTAATTTTAAGCCCAGAAACACCGCAAAATTAGTCAAAAATGACATATTACACCATGATTATCGGATTAATAGTTAAAAATCATTTTTTCTCAGCGGCTATCTTGGATTTTTGCTGTTTATCACCTATGCCCTCAAAAAACCATAGGAAGCATTCAAATGACCCGGAAACATATTTGCCATTCCGTAAAACATAAAAAAATGGTATTACATAATGCTCTGCTTCAAATAAAAGCTAAGATATTACATTTAATAATTTTGCGGGCCGTTTCAGCGGCCATTTAGAATTTCACTCAGAGGTCAACAGAGGTCATACCCTTTTTTGCGATAGTAGTGGTAAATAATTGCTTTACGTCACTTTTTTGCGATGGATTTTTGACACACATTTCCTATACCTAACAGCATACCAAAGTTTAAAACTGAAGATTTCTTTCCAGACAGTTTTTTACTATTATAGTATATGGTAGTTAATTTAACTCATAATTGACCTTGGACGTGACCTTTGACCTAAAAAAACTAATTATTAAAATGACCCCAAAAGCTGATTTATCATGTCGCAAAACATACGAAAAGTGGTATTACATAATATTCTACTTCAAAAAACGATATTACAATACATATACAATAGATATTTATTTTTTTCGGTTTGATGGTCGTTATGGTGGCCTTTTTGAATTTGACCCCTAGAGGTCACCAGAGGTCACGCCCATTTTGTTTGCGATGGATTTTGAAAACACGCCACCCATGCCTAACACCATGCCAAATTTCAAATAACTTGACAGCAAGTGCACGATTGTTCCAAATATTAGCGTATTCCTCCCCCGCCTTGCCCATAATGGTTGCGTATAGGGTCAAACATGCAATGTATATATGTTAGGTCACAAGACAAACATGAACCTTGTGTCAAATTTTGACCTTGACATTTCAAGGTCACCTTAAATTCATGGGCGGTTAATTATAAATGTGCTCAAAACATTTATAGGCATATAAGCTTGACCAAATGCACCATAAGACGGATAGCAAGAAGCATAATATGATATGACCTTGAGGGTTTTTTTAAAGGTCAACCAAGGTCATTCGGTGCATATCTCAAGGTGATTCTGTACCTAGATTTGATCACGGACATTCAAAGACTCCTCACTGAAAATGTCATGCTTTATTCATTTTTTTCACAATTGTTATGCTTAACAGCCCTACTAAGTAGTGTAATAGTTAGCATAAAATAGGTTCCTTTTTGTAAGGGGTATTTTGTTTCTTGATTGTTTGTAATGTATATTTTTTATTGTAGGGCTTATATATGTTTTTTTTGCACGAGAAGATTACTGTTGTTTCGTTTTTCATAGCTAAAATGTAATCTTAGTAATATAAATACGGTTATACCAAATGAATGAAACAATGATTGTTCTTCTATGTACAATCAGCTTCAGACAAAAATTCAAAGAGAAACATGTTATTAGGTCCTACATAAATGAAAATGCTTTTTTGCACGTACTGGTTTGTGAAAATGGATAACCTTCAGACATTCTGTGAAACTCAATAGCCTTGATCTCCAATATGTTCACCGAGCTTGTTGATACAATGATGTATGGGGGAGGGGGTCTTAATAACTTTATTTTCACCGAGTTGCCACACAAAACGGTATCCGGTGACGTCACGGGGTTTCACAGAATAGGATCAAATTGGTGCCCGTATGACGCAAACATGAATAACTTATCATTGGTGACGGTGTTCCTGATGCTAAGTTAGTTTACTAATATTTTCAACCACTCGAGGTTGTGTCTCGCTACCGCGATCCACAACCTCGAGTGGTTGAAAATTGTTACTTATATAATAATTTGTGACGAAACATTTACAAATCTTGATGTTCACACACTCATTTCCTTCCCAATAACTGTGATTTATTCAGCTAATAAAACAAATTAAAAACGACTTTTGTCGGGACTAGCAGCCGAAGGGTTAATATGATGTGCAACAGCGATTTGAACAATATTTTTTCTCATGTCAAGTTGCCTCACCTGATATGAGGTCCTTATTCTGATGCCAATACAGATGATGTGATGTGAAGTATGCGAAGCGTTTCGCTAAAGTTTGTTTGTGTCCTATGATGGCGGACTTTATTATTATGTTATTGCTAAGAAATGAAATATTAGTGTCGCATGATAAATGTGAATTAGTACTCTGTGACCGGGACCACGCCACGCAGAACTCACGACCACTTGGTATGGTGCTGGGTCACTGCTGACTCAGCGTCGAGCCCGTTGGTTCAACAGTAAGCCGGCGCTGGCTCGACACCTCGTGTATGATTACATGATTTAAAAGGTGGAATGGTGCATAGACATGAAACATGTTCACGATAATTTTTAAGAATAATTTGATGGTACTTGCGTCGATTAGGCCTAATTGGCTATGATATGACAATATCGTCCATAATTTGCCACCGCTTTAATTGGTCCTTTCGTCATTAATCTGTCGTTCACACGTCATCATAGTTCTACTTAAAGTAGAGCGCATAACCCCATCATCACCAGTCAGAAATTAATTAAGGTAGGCGAGGGACAAGTGTACTGAAATTTGCTACCAAAATCAAGTAATTTGCGCTTCTGAGCTCGAGATACCGAGGAATAATCGCGCTAGAAGTCTAGTTATTCCTTCATTTCAAGTGTCTGTTCCACGCAAGGCATTCACGCCTGGTGTGGAGCATGCAAACTCATTGTCAAGTTAGGCTAATTTTAAAACAGTTGGCTAATTGTAAATGGGAGTATAATTCTCCGTAAATAAGGAGCACCGACCTCTTGTAGATTTAATGCTGGGGCACTGTCGCAGGCGATGGCCCAGCATTACATCAACATTGTGTCAATGCCTCGTGTGAGCTCAAAGTAAAAGCGACGATATTTTTCGTTATCCACGGAAATACGTGTTTTGGCAAGATAGCCTGGCGTAATGTTGCACACAAATTAAATGACGGTTTTTTTCTATCACATGTCAATTTTGTAGTGACAATTACTTTACGACTTTTACACGGCACCTGACAACACCGCTGATTGAGTGATCGGCAGTGGAGCAGAGTTTTTCCTTCACACTGTGGCGTGGAAGGCTGCAATTGAGGTAAGATCAATGTTAACCACCCACTTATAATGACAGGGTTGCCTAATGGATAGGAACAAAATCAGGAGACTGTTTTTCAACTTTGTTAGCGCGCATAGTCAGAATTCACACCACATTGATAGTGCGAGGAATCATAATTTGCGACACTTTGAAAGCGGGCGAAATCATAATTCGCGACAGTATGAATCGCTCACTTTATGTAATATTAATAACATTGTGTATAAATAAATACAGGATCAGTTAATAGTAATACTGAATAGTTCTATGTTTGCTACATACCCAAAAAGAGGCTTGTGGTAAAATTATAAAAGAATATTCACAATTTTCTTTAGAATTCTACAAAGTGTTCCTTTCTTAAATATTTAGATGACGTCTTTAAACTATTGCCACGTCAGGCCATCTATATATCTATCACACCCAGGCCATTGTGACGGTTAAGCCTAGATTTAAAACACAATGACGCTCACTCACTAAAGTAGCGCGCTCACACCTATGGCGTAATTACTTGTGACTCGTGATCATCTATGGTGATGTTTACATAATTAATTGATAGTGGTTCTAAATCCTATTTTTTTGGGGGGGGGGGGGGGAGCGAGGTGTTGGAGATGAGCTGCGGTAATATTTTTGATCTGAAAGTAAATGGGCCGTGCTAGTGATTGATGTCACCAGGTGAAATATTCACGTCAGTCCAGAGAAAATGTCTGTTTTCGGGTTTAATGAACTCACTTGTGAAGTTGTGAGGGCCTCTATTAGCCTCAATTGTCCTGTGGAATGGTCACTTAGTATTTCTCGCGCATTTCCATTTATGAAAACAAATTGAATATACTAAAATTCAATAAATTAAAATAAGTGATTGGACTAACATTTACTGAATTATTAAAATTTGGAAATATATTATAAACATTTAATCAAATTATTATGAAAAGTATTTGCATATATACCACATTGTTTGGTAAATATAAAAACATTTTATTTTGACTTTTTCTTTAAAACCTATTCCAAACACTGACAGGGCTGTATACGGCTAGGCCCGTGATGGACAACAGCTGTCAGAAAGCAGCAAGTGAAATTCC
>OZ024902.1:68249216-68365101 GCA_964017125.1 Flabesymbios commensalis | reverse complement strand
GCTTATCAGTGGTCTATAGCTCAGATAACACATGCCTGTAAATCACAAGTGAGCATATTCAACGTAATAAAATTATATGCGACTGTTTACAACATTTATTGTGATAACACCATATACGTATGGATTGTCTACGCACATCTTAATAATACACTAGATGTTATATTTGGATAGGAAATAGGAAAGCTTTCACTCTACACGGCGGTTAGCTTGGACATGCGAATTAGCCGATTTTCGAAGTCAACTAGGGAAATCCAGAAAACAATTGTGAAGATCGGATACATTTTGGCGAGTGTAGAGCGCTCACGTCGTCAAATTGTTGAACAATAATAATAATAATGATAAGAAAGACAACACTAGAACAATAAATCTTTACCACATAGTGGAGTAACTCTTTAAAAATATATGAAATGAATGGGGTGTCAGGCCACCTTTGTGCACATGTAGGCTAAACTGGGTCAGTAAAACTTCCTAAGTATGGTCAGATGAATTAGATGACACTTCCCTCCAGACACAAAATTCGAAATTCGAGACCTGGCGGTCTGAGGCCGAGCACGCTACCTCTCGGTCACGGAGGCTCCCCACAATATTGAATCTTCACGAGTGAGCGGGGAGGTAAAAAATTGTTTCTTTAGAACCTGAATTCCAGAGTAGGGTTTGAACCCGCGATCTCCGACTTTCATAGCAGGCAGCTTTAACCACTGCACCAGGCCCCTCGCCCTAACTCAATCAAGATATGACAGCATAATTTTCACCAGAAAAAACGTATTTGGTAACCGCCATTTTTACCCTTTCTCCGCTATTTTGGCCCCTTCCCTGCCAAGTTATCTTCTTTAAATTTTCAACCACTTGAAGTTGTGTGTCGCTACCGCGACCCACAACATCAAGTGGGTAAATTGACTTAGTTTAGTTTGAGACCAAACATTTGCAAATCGTAATGTTCAAAGATTTGTAATGTTGTTTATTTCGTATGCAAGACCTTAGCCCAAAGTACATAATAAAATAGCACATTTTATAAATCTAAAACAGATAATACATATTTCGCTATTTGTGTCTCTTTTTTCATGCCATGTTTAACAAACAGTGATATATTTAATAAAACTGATATATCGCTGGAACACATAAGTTCTAAAAAGTTATTGAAGGTACAATCAGTAATTACATTTCTAAGATAATTATCTTTTAACTCATCAAACAATGCGATGTTTAAACACTCATTTGATTCCCAATATCATACCATTGGCTTTTCTATGATTTTTAGAAAAGCTAATGAGATGTCTTGTTGTATATACATGTAAAACACACTAGCACAGCCAGCGCTGAAACCAATGACCCAAATAATCGTTTGCCACACCCATACCCAGCAGACACAAAACATGTGTACAACGCTGGCCCAACATTGTGCACATGTTATACAAATGCTTTGTGTTTTCTGGGTAGTCGCTTTATGCTCGTTGGACATGTGTCAGCAGAACGCAAGGCGTGCGCCATACGTGGGGGCTTAAATCTTAACCCTTTAACCGCCGGTGCCGCATATATTCGGGTTTTCATTTTTTATTAGCACATTAAGTACCGCCTTCTAAACATGTTAAAGATAAAATGTGACATCAATCAGCAATATTTGAAAAAACAGTTGACCTCCATATTGTCAAATCTGAATAATTTTCACTCACTCGAAGTTGTGGATCGCGTCAGCGAGACACAACTTCAAGTGGGTGAGAATTCAGATTTAATAATTTGGCGGTTAAAGGGTTAATTGCATAATTAGACTACTTGTTACTCTAGATGTTCGCTATGTTAACATGTCACGCATAAACGACACGACGGTTTAGATACTGATTGAGAACTGAGCAATTTGACCAGATTTTAGATTTTCGTTGGTTAAAGCGACGCATCAATGATTTATTGAGACGCCAGAAAGCCCTCATACCCGCAAAGCGTGCTGGACCGAAATCAAAACAGCGCCAGCACAGCGCCAGACACGCACACTTATTGTAAACGATTCAAATTTCTAGTTTATTTACAAGTTTAAATAATCAGTTTATTCGATTCGACATGGGAATCACATGAACTTCCCTAAATGTGAACATCAAGTTCACTAAGTATACCCATATTCTCCCATATTGTGCAGCGAAAAGAACGATCTCCGCAGCTCAATGCAACAGCCAACATAGCAGACGTCCTGACCGACAAATTCTTTATGATCACTAGTTTGATCAAATTAAGAGCAGTCGTTAAGTGCAATTTAAATTGAGATTGACGAGGTTCTTATCCAGACGATCACCGAGCCCCGTGCCCACATGTATAATGCCGCCATGCAATGCCAAAATGTGGTATCTGGTTACTTCTGAAGTAAGCAGTTATACTGCCTTTTGGCTTGTAAGATTAGTAATGACGTTATTGATCACGGTATAAAATCCCAATGATTTCATATCGCTCTGCCAAGACAGAAAGGTGTAAATTCTTCCTTTAAACGTATACAGTTACTTCATTTTGTTTATTTCGTTTGTGTGATTAGATCGTCTAAAATTCAGGACAGGTAACATGACTCTACAAGGGCTTAGAGCAGTAATTCCTTACGTAAAAGAAAACAGTTATTGTTATTTGCATTTGCATGGCAGTAGGCCATGCGTCTCATACCTTACTACCAGCTCGTCTGTTCATTAAAATAGTATGTCTTAATGGTTGTTGATTCCACACACGCAATATCTGACCTCCAAAAAAATACACATCATGTACTCGAGAACAAATTAGGTGCAATGACATATAATTACTACGATAATATTGAGAGATAAACATGTAGATTTGGCAAACAATGTTTCCAGGGGGCACATTTCGTGTGTTTATAAGGTCAGTTGTTGTGACGTTGGTACTCTGCTTTTTAAATAGTATCAGCCCAAGTAACACAAAACATTTTGTAAATTTTTTTGTATATGCCGTAAACATTTTGATGAAACATCAGCATGACATTTTTTTTGCAGGATATAGAAAATATTGAGAATTTTTTTTTTTAATGTTAGACAAAGAATTATCACAAAATAATATATTAGCAATGTTTCTATAAAACGTTTCCATAAAACGTTGAAAAAAGTGTTGAAACATATTAGAAAACGGATTTAAAAAAATATTTTATAAGGTTGAAGAAACGTTTTTAAAAACGTTTGTTATTATGTTTTTTGACTAACATAAAAACTGTTTAATGTATATTTTCTAGACCCTACAAATTATTATTTTATAACTTTTCAGTGCCACTTTTTTCGAATTGTTTCCAAAATGTTTTGTGTTACTTGCATTAAAAATGCCGGCCCAGTGCCCACTGGAATTTAAAAAGTCCCCGAAATTGAGCTATATTTACCAATTAATTATTGGGGGGAAAACCTCTAAGCCTTTCGGCGTCACGTTTCCCACATCCTGGATCCGCCGCTGAGTAATATGTAGTAGCGAAAAGTACAAAAATATCAACAACAAAATGTAATAGTATTAGTAATCGTAATAGCTGGTAAAGTAACATAAAATAGTCAGTTAGCCAGGAGTCAGAAAAGAGCCTATTTAAGGTTTCCGTGTCGACTTTTCTGTGCATACCTAAAATCTTGCTAGATGTATTCTCAGACCTCTTATAATGAAACCTCGGCCGGTTGTCGGCTTTCATGTGTGTGCACTAGAGCTACAGAGTATTTTCAAAATGGCCGCCATATTCACCATTAAATTGTCAATTTTACCATTCAATCAACATTATTATGAACATAAAACACTCAATTAAAAACCAAAAACAATCTGGATGTAATATAGCTTTACACTAATATACCTTTGGACAATATATTTGATCTAGAGCTACAGAGTATTTCTAAAATGGTCAAATTTACCTTTACATTGTCAATTTTACCAGTCAATCAACATTATTATAGACAGAATAAAACCTAATTAAAAATCAAAAATAATGTTCAGGTTATATAGCTTTAACATAATATACTTAAAAACATTTTTTTACCATGGATCAATAGAGTAGTAGTAAAAAAACAATATTTTAACTTTGTATTTAGGCATACCATTCAAACTCTTTAATTTTAAAATATGACAAATATGCGTATAATCCAGCGCCTTTTTGTATCTAAGTTTTTGAGAATAAACATATTTTTATTTCTATACATCGTTTTAGAAATCACCTATTGAGCCCAAAAAACACTTGAAATTATTGGAATACTCTAACAATCCATACCTGAGGGCAGAAACCCTTTACTTTTGGAGAAAATTTCAAAAAAAAATAATTTAACCATCATTTTGCGCAAGTTCGTAACAATACTAATCCTCGGTAGTCACCCAAGAAGAATAAGTTTATTTACCTTGACCTTGAAATGACTTAAATAACTTTGGTGTCATCTTATATCAAAGCCACATTAAAGCCATGAAGGTTATATATAGACTATATGTCAACATATAATATATAATGCCATATCGTCACATAAAAGTGACATTCTGATATTTACATGGCATCTTATTCTGATATTTCAATACCATATTTCCACACTATAGCAGGCCTGATATAGAACATTATAATATGCAATACATCCTTCAATTATATTACTAATATCTCATATTGTATAATAACATATGCGGATATTTAAGTGTTACGTATATCCATAATACAGCAATATCATGCCATTATAATGGCTTTGATCTAGGATACTAAAATGTCAGATCTGTGATTAAATTTGACTCACTTTAGAACTTAGTGTGAAACTAATGCAATTGTAACGTTTCGACCTGCCTTCAGCAGATCTTGATCACACCACCATTGCGACACAGTTAAGGTGGCCTTTCAATATAGGTGGCTGCATATAGGAGGTTAATTCATTTGTACACAAAATGCAATTTTTTTAAATGACCAAGTGGCCTCGCATAGGAGGTTGGCTGCTCCTAAGAGTGGGTGCTCACAGTAGGTGCTACTCACTACTGTATTGCCAATTATATTGCTATATTCACACTTAATAAAGCCATATTCTGACATTATATGCTGATGTTAAATACAATATCTCCACATATAATTTCATTACCAGAACTCACACTGTCATATACAGTTAAACAAATTGTCATATATCGACTAGGTAATGTCATATATATACATTATAATAGCATGTTTTTTTAGGAAATTAGTATCATATCTTAATACTATAACTCCATTTTCTGAAATATAGCATCCTATTGTGACAGTATACTGATAACATTTAATACAATATACAATGATGTGGATGTAACATTTTACACTACAGCTAGTGCAATATTATAGTAGTAGTATTTTATTAAATAAACACATCCTGACACTGTAGTGCTCCATCCCATCATTGTAGGGCATAATGTGGAATATCCCACCATAACTTTGTTGATTTGAGTAATGTCATCCACCATACTATTTATTCAAGCGTTGAAAATAACAGATTTAAATTAAGAGAAGCGGAGCAATTTGTGATCAAACTGTACTATCCCTTTATCATCAACTGCTATAGAAGTCAATTCACTTCCATAGTAAAAGCAACAGATTTTAAAAAAACACACACAAAGGACGACTTACACGAAACAGTTTATTAGGGTATGTGCTGTGCCCATTTTGCTCTCCTTGGTATATCATCTCCAGAAGAAAATGATTAGCAGCCCAATCGAATTATGCAACCCATCAATAGCTGATCCAGAGGGAGCGGCGCCCTCTTTCAGTATCCTCCCCGCCAAAAAAACCCTACTAATTTGGGCTTTTGTATGCTCCAGAAAGCACCATTTCAAGCCTTAGATCTTGACATTTTTTTCTGGAGGAGCATGACTCCGGACCCCTTTAAAGCACATAAGAGGATGACTGTGCCAGCTGTGGTGTGTATTAGAAATTATAGTAAACAACTTGGCTTCAATTGCTGAATCCACCACGGTCCATCCCATGAGATGTCAGCTAATGCCTACTTTATGCCCATAGCTGTGTCTATTTGTATGTGTATTGAAGCAAATGTATTAATTCGCGATGTAGTTGTGCCAGACGTCAGATGGGTTGTTCCTAATTGCTAATAGGATAATATGGTTGATTCAAACATGGAAGCTCGATATTTTACTGAATTGCCAACAGTCTAATATGTTATGTCTGTGTATGTTACATATCAAGAGCACAGTATCGTGTTTCATACTTGAAGTGACAAACTATGAGCCACTAGTTTATCATATTTTATTGGTTTGTTAAGCACAATCGGCTTTGAAAATGTATTTGTTTTTAAAAGCTGATGCCACAGTGCCTATATTTATGATAATTTTGTATACTTATCTGGTCTCCCTAGCTTTATTTCTATGCATCTATTTTACATGTATTTGCATACATATGCATTCTACCAGGGGTCATGTGTTATATACTATCGCGTTAATATTATTATTTTGACTGCGCAGTATATGGTATATCACAACAAAGTAGTATCCTGCATAGTTCATATAACTAGCACCCTAAAATACTGGTTTTAAAAATAGGCTGCTCCTTGATCAATTGCAAAGATTTTATTTGTATAGGGAAAGCACTCGGTTTAACCGTTCACCGTTTACAAATTTCGTTGTGATCCAATAACTTAACAAATGTGATTTATTTAATTATAAGCTACATTTTAAATGATACTGTGCATATATCTCGTCCATTCTGTGTCATTTTCAAAACGTTTTGTTTAATTGTAATAATTTTTTTTATTCTCACTGAATTATTTTTTTTGCGGTTTCGTAATAAAACGTATTTCGCCCCTCAAAAACTCATGCACACACCTGCAAGCCGACAACCGGGTGCTAGTTATGCCCAGAGGTCCCCTTTACATACTAAAAAAGGTTTTAGGTATGCACGCTCAAGTGGTGACGAAACCCTCCTTGGCCACCTCTGGCCAACTGACTAAAATAGTCTCGGTCATTACTTTTAAATTATACTGTTCATTTTTTGCGACGAAAGTCACATTATTAATTTTAGACTAGGCCACTGTTATCTATAATCTCATAATGGTACAGTTCGTTTAATATTGATCTTTCTTGAAATATTTTTCAGGTCGAATACGCAATTGCCTTATGTATTCTAAGTTCTTTTTTCATATCTTTGTATTCGCTTTCATTGAGCCGCACAGCGTGTATATAATGTGCATCCCTACCGCATAGACCGTAAGCCACCCGTAACCCCACAATTCGGCAGTCATTACCGAAAATCCGGTTTCAAGCAATATGTCAGAAACTAATTGAGTTCAAATCTTGAAAAAAACTTACCTATGTTTTTCATGGTCAACGATTGCAATAAACTATAGGCCTAATTATGAAAATCAGAACAAAACATTTACATACTATATGCAAATTAGTCATTATTAAAACTCACGTTTCTAGCAATATATCAGTGACTAATCAACTTCAACTAAAATATCTGCAACCCCATTTGTGTTGTCAATCTTTCATTTTATCTTGTTAGATATATCAAATGCCCACATAACATATAAAATGTAACATTATAACTGACAAATATGTACACACATGTAGTTAAGACATGCATATTATTGCATGCGAAATGCATATTATTATAAGACCAACCAAATAAGGACAAGTGTTACCACCACACACGACCTCTCACTAAATCTAGTACACGTATGACACATGACAATTATTGTTCATATAAAGACAGTATTTCATACATGTCAATGCTTCACTATGCTAAAGTAGTCTCATAACCACAAAGGACAGATCTCTAGAAAATACATATACAAACGCATGAATATATTCTGTTGATAAAAAAATAAATTTATCTACCGCTAAAAATATCAATCAATGTGATGCCAATGTGAATAAGTACGTCCAGATTTCACATAGAAGCTCAGGACCACCTTATTCTGATGAAGTAAACCATTTCAATTTCAATTTCACTCGATTCAATAAAGATTGTTATTCAAATTATGTATAATATTTGTAATATCGGTAATGGCTATTTCTGAATAATATACCTGAATATTATGATGTGGATTATTTTAGTGATTTTAATGTTTTTTTTGTAATGACAGCTATGCATGCCAATGGATTATAATGGGCTGCATCAAACCCATTTTGTTTCAATCTTTGATCATAAAAGCATGACTAAGAGACCACTCGGCAACTCTACCGGTGGCTAGTCCCAGATATAATACTTAAATAGGCATACAGTGTACATATTACAATTTTCAAGTAAGCAGTTGCTGCCTATTTTCCACACACATGAAATTGTGTCTCGCTGACGCGATCCACAACTTCAAGTGAGTGAAAATTATTAAGATTTGACAAAATGAAGGTCAACTGTTTTCAAATATTGCTGATTGATGTCACATTTTATCTTTAACATGTTCAAAAGGTGGTACATAATGTGCTAATAAAAAATGAAAACCGAATATATGCGGCACCGGCGGTAAAGGGTTAACCCCTCACGTTGCATTAAGGCATCATTTTACATCCCTGAAATCATACTTAATTTTCCTACAGCTAGGGGTTTTAGGATGAAAATTTCCATGAAACCGGTTTACCGATAAATGTCAATTTTCATAATTTTTTTAAACCACTTCAAATCATCTTCATTCACTACAAGTCGTGAATTGCAACAGTAATTCGCGGCTTGTAGTCGATGAAGATGACAAGTGTAAATTCGAGTTTGAAAGGGTTAATAAACATATTGGACTAGCTGTCGCTTCCACCCACACTTTTTTTTATATCTATGATTATTTGGATAGCCCATCCGGGCTTTGTTTATATGCAGTGCGAGTGCCGTGCAAGTATCGTCTGATTGTATTCGTGGGTTGACACAGCGTGTCGATATGGGTCGTGAGACTAGTTTAGAGGGCTGTGAGACCAAGTTCCTGTCACTTGGGCCGGATGTCATTGTAACATTCTTTAACCCTTTCAGGCCCGAATTTACTATAGTCATCTTCATCCACTACAAGCCGCAAATTGCTGTCGCAATTCTCGAGTTGTAGTGAATGAAGATGATTTGATATGGTTTAAAAAAGAAAGAAATTTACCACGTATTGGTAAACCAGTTTCATGGAATTTTTTTTCCTAAAACACTTAGTTGCAGGAAAATTAAGTCTGTTTTCAGGGATGTAAAATGATGCTTTAATGCATTGTGAGGGCTTAAAGGTTAATGAATAAATCTCGGTCACTGGCATAAAAAAAAACATCATGACCGTTGCGGGATTCGAGCCCACGACCTCCCGACTTGGTGCTCGCAGTTCTGACCGCTGTGCCACGGCGGCCGGTAAATGTGTTATTTTATTTTTAAATTCGAGGTCCTGGTCTGAACGACTGCCAAAGCACACGTATGTGCATATAGTATCGTCACACAAAGTCAAAAGGCGGTATGGCTTAACAGTTATTGTCTTTTGTATTTATAAAGCAAACTGGTAATGACGTAAGTGATCGCTTCGTGATATATCACACATTTTAAATCACTACAGCTGCTCTGCAAAGCCAGAGGGAAGTAAATGTTTCATTCCACTCAGTTATATATTTAGAAGAACAAGGCAATGGCTCTAAGACTCTTGAAAGTTGAACGGCTTATTACAACATTAGCCAATACCTTAGAAACCACACAAAACAAATTAAAATTGCTATACGAGGTAGCCTTCAATATTATATATTTTTGTATGCATTAATTCATTGTTTCATTAATTCATTGATTAAATAATTAATAAATTAAATAATTCATTCATTCATTCATTTATTCATTCATTTATTCATTCATTCGTTCATTTATTCATTCATTCATTCATTCATTCATTCATTCATTCATTCATTCATTCATTCATTCATTCATTCATTCATTCATTCATTCATTCATTCATTCATTCATTCATTCATTCATTCATTTATTCATTCATTCATTCATGCATGCATGCATTCATTCATTCATTCATTCATTCATTCATTCATTCATTCATTCATTCATTCATTCATTCATTCATTCATTCATTAATTTATTCATTCATTCATTCATTCATTCATTCATTCATTCATTCATTCATTCATTCATTCATTCATTCATTCATTCATTCATTCATTCATTGTTCTGGTAGGCACAAGTGTCAATATGTTTTAGTTAGAATTAAATAATTTGACATTTAGTAATCCTAAAAAAACTGAAAAAAACCCGCCAGAAACTGGTCTCCATACACCAGCGGCCCATGATTTCGTGACCTTGACATTTAATGTAGTCAAAATGGTAGCTAACATGATTTATTATGTGCAATAACTGTCATGTCAGTCACTTCAGTTTGTGGTGTTTATGAACTAGACGAAAACGCACTGAGCAACAAAGTTCCAATAGAGGGGGGGGGGGGGTACCAAAGCAGGCCTAATTGTGGAATATAGTTGTATATGTCTCGAGAGCCTGTAAACAACCATTACAATTATTAGGCGGTGAATGTCATTAGCCATGTTAACAGGAAAGCCAACGCCCCTTTACTCTAGCCAATAACATTTTGCCACGTTGCTTTCGGAAGGAAGGGTGATGGATTGAACATGGTTTGGAATGGCGTAGGCCTACTTAATTGCCATGCAGAGCGAAAAGCAATAACTGCTTTCTTGAAAAGTAAGCAGTTACTGTGTTTGCAGAAGGCTATACTTGTGCCAATAAATAAATGTATTAACAACATTGTTATTATAACATCATAACATATCAAAATGTGCATTTTAAAATTGGCTATATTATTTCTCATTTTACTCATGGTTGAACTCAATATGATCGTGAAGCTGTAATCATATTGCAGGAAAGCTGGTGAGGAAGGTATATTGTAGAGGATAATAATTAAAGGGCTCCATGCAATAAACTGTTAAGCGCCATTAACCGGTTCTTGCTGATAACGACGAATTTGAGGTGGCAAGGTAGGGAAGATTATTGTGTATAAAAATCTTCGACCATTATAAAGCACAATTCTCAGAAGCAAGTACATATTTATGGCTGTTAATGAAACAGATTTCACTACTAAAATTACTAAATAACATGTAGCAAATCGTACCCGTAAGCTTACTTATTATGTTCTTGCAAAAATTACAATCACAAACGAGACATGGTAAGCACCCTTAACTTTATTTTACAAATATCAACAATATTAATTTTGAATGTGCAAAAGTATTCAGATAAATGGTTGTGAAGTCACTGTTTCACAGATATCTAATCGATATCCATGATTTATGGAAAAAATGCATAAGGCAATAAGATGGTAAATGCATTTACCATAAAATATTGTGATATTGAACTTCAACACTATTTGCAAGTACTAGTTAACAAAATTTAAAAATGTGTGCAGGGCATTCTAGGAGTCTTAGCTATGATTACTAAGCTTAATTTACCAATGTTATTGATACAAAATCTTATTTTGCTCAGAAGCTCTGAAATTATTTTTTTAACCTAAAGTTTGAAGACGTTTGTCTCAAAACTATAAAACATGCACTTATAGCAACAGGTTATTGCACGGAACCATTCAATTGTGTCTCAAGAGTTCTATGTAAAACGTCCTCTAACAGCGGGAATTAAAATAATCAGTAAATATAAGATAGCGAAATAGCAACCAATTCAGGTGCCACGGAAGGGGAAAATACGATTTGCGAAAATGTAAAAATATCTTTTTAAAAACTCGATGTCGACCTAAATCGACCTAATAAAAACATAGGTCCGTATAATTAAAAACACACGAAACATCTCGTAGAAGACGGATAAATCCCCAGAGAATTGGCAAGCCTGTGAATCACTGATGTTGACTGTAAAAATCTCGATGACGCACGTTGTGATCTCTACTAGCTTTCACACGGCTGATAGGCCGAGAGTTCACAACATTTATTGACGGGGAAAGGGCCAAATTGTTGGACCTCAATAATTTATAAAAAAAAATTAGCATCCCTAAAATAGATTGCTGCCATACTGGAGGTATTGAGGAAAATAACATCGAAAAGAGATAGGTAAGATGATTTTTTTCCCAAAACGACTACTGGGGCTGTTGTGTGAAAGATTTCTAAAAAGACTATTTCGCTGCACACCCACACCCTTGCAAAATAGATTTCTTAATTTTTTTGTAGCAGTAATAGTCCGGCAGCAAAGGGTGGTGACCCAAAATTCTCTGATAGTTTGTTTCTCTGCTGATTATTTATCTTTGGGGTCTAAATAAAGATATATAGGGTGGTGTGGAGGTCTCACCTTTGAACAATTTTAATTATTCAAGATGGCCGCCATGGACTCAAAAAAACTCTGAAAACGCCTCAGTTATCATGGACTCGACTTTGTAAAGGGCAAACACTCGGTTAATATGTGTTGTAATAATGTATGTTTGTCAAATTTTATTCACATAAATCTGTTTTACATCTCCATTGTTTGAAAATACAATAATGGACACTATTTTAGAACTCAAAATGGCTGCCGTATGGCTAAAAGTTAGGTTATAAAAAAAACTATATCGGAAAATTTTGGGTCAGGCCAATATTGGGCATTCTGCTGCCGGACTACAAATTATCTCAACTGTCATATTCCAAAGATTAGCCAAAAATAAATGTGCCGAAAAAACGTCATTTTTCAACCTTAATCACTATACCCTATAAACAGTATTTAAAATTTATTTTGAAATATAAATCTACATGTGCGAACTGCACAAAGACCTCCAAAATTGTCCAATATTTATCAAGAATAAGTGTACAAGGTGTATGCAAGAAGAAAAAACATTTAAATGGAAACAAAATTTATTTGGAATTATTTATTTTATGTATTTTTATTAACTTATATATGTTTTAATTTTATTCAGCTACTAAAGTCAGAAAGCAAACTAGGATATTCAGAAAAAGTTATTGCTTGCTTAAAGACTTTCATTGCTTTATGAAAAATACAGTCATTCGACTCTATACCAAAGATTTCTAAGTACTATATTTAGTCAGGTTCCTTATCGAAACTATATTTACCGGGTGGACAAAACACAAAATTTGGCACAGTGCTCCTTAAGGAGAATAGTCAATTGTTGGAATTGTGGGAAATAAACAGTTAAGTGACAGTTGAAAAAAATTGTAAGGTCACTAGTATCACATAGTAAAAATAATAAACAATAGATATATATATATATAAAATATGTAGAAAAATCCTAGATGATCGCCACTTCACACATGAAATAACCAGAGTAGTCAATAAAATCACGTTTTTGTGGGAAATAAACAGTTAAATGACAAATAAATGCAATTTTATTATCAATAGTATCACGTACTTCAAATATTAAATATACAAAATGAATTTTTATCCAAACATTTTTAATCTGCATGTCAACTAGAGATATTTGTTGCCAATATATCAGTAAAAAACATGCATCATTGTCATGATCCCATGTCTAATGAATGATAAATGTAAAATCAGCCATAATACTAAGCACCCGCAATAAATGAATCAATGAAAAAAGAAACGAATGGGGTTTGAGGCCACGTTTATGCACATATAGGCTGAACTGGGCCAGGAGAACCTCCGGAGGTGAAATGAATGAGATGACACTGCCCTCCTGACACAAAATCGAGTTCGAACCCTGGCGGTCTGAGGCCGAACACGCCCCCGTTTGGTCACGGAGGCTCCCCACAATATTGATTTTTTACAAGTGAGCGGAGAAGACATATTTTGCTGCTTTGAAACTTAAAGGCCTGAGTGGGATTCGATCCCACGATCTCCGACGTTCCACGCAGGAAGCAATAACCGTTGCACCAGTACCCCCAGTAAACACAAAACATTTGTACGACGTCGGCCCAACGTAATGGCTAGAATAGTTATGACCCTATCAGCACCCAATTTATAGTCTGACGTTTTAAGACAACTTTGTCGTCGATCGCAATATTCCAGTTGCTACAATATGTAGGCCTTATAAAAATTGTAACATTGACAAATGTTATAAACTGTAGGGCTAGGCAAGATGACTTACAAAACATAAAGTTTGCCCTTGAAGGTTGACATATTATAATTATCTTTCCAATCAAAAGATGGAAAATTGAAATCTCCTATTACATACACGTTAATATACTCGTTATGAACGGTTTCTAAAGTATTATTTATAGAAGAACAGAACAGTTCGTTATTAAAAGACGGAGGCCTGTAACATAGTACAATAACTATCTCTTTAACATTGCTGAATTGCATGTCGCACACCACTATCTCACAATCTGGCTATACGTCAGCGCGACGAAGCGAGGAAATGTCTTTTTTAAATTTATGCTATTTGAATACGCCACCTCTTTTATGTTGAACAGTGTGTTCCCTATCTTCGCGATAAACAATGTAATGCTCCGGCAACAGTTCACTATCCAATATGTTGGAATTTAGCCAGGTCTCTGTTATTCCATAAATATCACTCTGACTAAGTTTTATTAAAGCACTGAAATCCCTTACCTTATTTACATTAGTAGTGACTGACTTTACGCTGTGAGCATTTAGATACATTATGTTGGTTTTATTTTTTGTTTACTCTTGGACGGATCAGTCAGGCGCGTCGTGTGTTGCTCATTATTTCTTACACATGGTGTTCCTGTGGCCACAACTAGTCCACAGTTTCAACAGGTAACACGACTGTGGTGACGACAATCAGAAGAAGTGCTGTGATTCTCGCCACACTTGTAACATCGACGACCAGTCTTGGTGTGGTTCATGTCACGTCTCTCTTAATGTTGTGAATGGGACAAAAAGGGTTGACGTTCTGACTCCCTCTCAATCTGACGAGTGGCCTTCCGTTGAAGTTGGCTGGGACGCGAGATCCACGAGCTGGACGACCAGTATTCAGGTATTGGTGTGATTCATGTCACGTCTCTCCTGATGTTGTGAATATGACGTTCTGACTCCCTCTTAGTCTGACGCGTGGCCTTCCTGTTCATTGTCATGGTTTATAAAAAACACAAACTTTTCCTCCTTCAAGTACAGCAAGACCAACATTAAAAGCATCAATGTGTGTTTGTGTCTTCGGACTGGTCCGCGGACACACACTACTAATCTTTACTGCACACCCACACCCTTGCAAAATAGATTTCTTAATTTTTTTGTAGCAGTAATAGTCCGGCAGCTAAGGGTGGTGACCCAAAATTCTCTGATATAGTTTGTTTCTCTGCTGATTATTTACCTTTGGGGTCTAAATAAAGATATATAGGATGGTGTGTAGGTCTCACCTTCGAACAATTTTAATTATTCAAGATGGCCGCCATGGACTCAAAAAAATTCTGAAAACGCCTCAGTTATCATGGACTCGACTTTGTAAAGGGCAAACACTCGGTTAATATGTGTTGTAATAATGTATGTTTGTCAAATTTTATTCACATAAATCTGTTTTACATCTCCATTGTTTGAAAATACAATAATGGACACTATTTTAGAACTCAAAATGGCTGCCGTATGGCTAAAAGTTAGGTTATAAAAAAAACTATATCAGAGAATTTTGGGTCAGGCCAATATTGGGCATATTGCTGCCGGACTATAAATTATCTCAACTGTCATATTCCAAAAATTAGCCAAAAATAAATAGAATAAGTGTACAAGGTGTATGCAAGAAGAAAAAACATTTAAATGGAAACAAAATGTATTTGGAATTATTTATTTTATGTATTTTTATTAACTTATATATGTTTTAATTTTATTCAGCTACTAAAGTCAGAAAGCAAACTAGGATATTCAGAAAAAGTTATTGCATGCTTAAAGACTTTCATTGCTTTATGAAAAATACAGTCATTCGACTCTATACCAAAGGTTTCTAAGAACTATATTTAGTCAGGTTCCTTATCGAAACTATATTTACCGGGTGGACAAAACACGAAATTTGGCACAGTGCTCCTTAAGGAGAATAGTCAATTGTGGGAATTGTGGGAAATAAACAGTTAAGTGACAATTGAAAAAAATTGTAATGTCACTAGTATCACATAGTAAAAATAATAAACAATAGATATATATATAAAAAATATTTAGAAAAATCCTAGATGATCGCCACTTCACACATGGAATAACCAAAGTATTCAATAAAATCACGTTCTTGTGGGAAATAAACAGTTAAATGACAAATAAATGCAATTTTATTATCAATAGTATCACGTACTTCAAATATTAAAGGGACTAGCCCACGCTAAAATCATCAAAAAATCGGTGATTTTATTTCGGGTTCTTAATATGACCATATGATATAAGCATGTACATAGACTAGAACTGCAAATTTTTATAATTTTTGTGCTGCGCATTCATCAGTTAGACTAGATATAGAGACGAAATTCCCGCATTTCCTATTTTTGACATGGTTGTCAATAATTAGAAATCAGGAAGTTGGTCTCTATATATAGCCTAACTGGTGAATGCGCAGTACAAAAATTATAAAAATTTGCAGTTCTAGTCTATGAACATGCTTACATCATATGGTCATATTAAGAAGCCAAAATAAAATCACCGATTTTTTGATGATTTTAGACCTGGGCTAGTCCCTTTAAATATACAAAATGATTTTTTATCCAAACATTTTAAATCTGCATGTCAACTAGAGATATTTGTTGCCAATATATCAGTAAAAAACATGCATCATTGTCATGATCCCATGTCTAATGAATGCTAAATGGAAAATCAGCCATAATACTAAGCACCCGCAATGAATGAATCAATGAAAAAAGAAACGAATGGGGTTTGAGGCCACGTTTATGCACATATAGGCTGAACTGGGCCAGGAGAACCTCCGGAAGTAAAATGAATGAGATGACACTGCCCTCCTGACACAAAATCGAGTTCGAACCCTGGCGGTCTGAGGCCAAACACGCCCCCGTTTGGTCACGGAGGCTCCCCACAATATTGATTTTTTACAAGTGAGCGGAGAAATCATATTTTGCTTCTTTGAAACTTAAAGGCCTGAGTGGGATTCGAACCCACGATCTCCGACGTTCCACGCAGGAAGCATTAACCGTTGCACCAGCACCCCCAGTAAACACAAAACATTAAAATGGCTAGAATAGTTATGACCCTATCAGCACCCAATTTATAGTCTGACGTTTTAAGACAACTTTGTCGTCGATCGCAATATTCCAGTTGCTACAATATGTAGGCCTTATAAAAATTGTAACATTGACAAATGTTATAAAACTGTAGGGCTAGGCAAGATGACTTACAAAACATAAAGTTTGCCCTTGAAGGTTGACATATTATAATTATCTTTCCAATCAAAAGATGGAAAATTGAAATCTCCTATTACATACACGTTAATATACTCGTTATGAACGGTTTCTAAGGTATTATTTATAGAAGAACAGAAAAGTTCGTTATTAAGAGACGGAGGCCTGTAACATAGTACAATAACTATCTCTTTAACATTGCTGAATTGCATGTCGCACACCACTATCTCACAATCTGGCTATACATCAGCGCGACGAAGCGAGGAAATGTCTTTTTTAAATTTATGCTATTTGAATACGCCACCTCTTTTATGTTGAACAGTGTGTTCCCTATCTTCGCGATAAACAATGTAATGCTCCGGCAACAGTTCACTATCCAATATGTTGGAATTTAGCCAGGTCTCTGTTATTCCATAAATATCGCTCTGACTAAGTCTTATTAAAGCACTGAAATCCCTTACCTTATTTACATTAGTCGTGACTGACTTTACGCTGTGAGCATTTAGATACATTATGTTGGTTTTATTTTTTGTTTACTCTTGGACGGATCAGTCAGGCGCGTCGTGTGTTGCTCATTATTTCTTACACATGGTGTTCCTGTGGCCACAACTAGTCCACAGTTTCAACAGGTAACACGACTGTGGTGACGACAATCAGAAGAAGTGCTGTGATTCTCGCCACACTTGTAACATCGACGACCAGTCTTGGTGTGGTTCATGTCACGTCTCTCTTAATGTTGTGAATGGGACAAAAAGGGTTGACGTTCTGACTCCCTCTCAATCTGACGAGTGGCCTTCCGTTGAAGTTGGCTGGGACGCGAGATCCACGAGCAGGACGACCAGTATTCAGGTATTGGTGTGATTCATGTCACGTCTCTCCTGATGTTGTGAATATGACGTTCTGACTCCCTCTCAGTCTGACGCGTGGCCTTCCTGTTCACTGTCATGGTTTATAAAAAACACAAACTTTTCCTCCTTCAAGTACAGCAAGACCAACATTAAAAGCATCAATGCGTGTTTGTGTCTTCGGACTGGTCCGCGGACACACACTACTAATCTTTCTGTCCCCTCGGCACCTGTGACATTCATGGCTGAGTCCACCAGTTCACTATACGGTTGTAGCAGACAGACAGACAGATATTTTATTGACAGGAAGAAAGTCATTACAGACTTATTTGTCATAGAACTTTTACATCCACCTTAGCTGAACAGTCGTTTCCACCACTAGCAAGTATGATCTCTTTAAACGTCTCACTAGTGTTTTGGCATTCCCCTGTTATCTCAGCTATAAAACCACCAGATATGGAGGTCATGCGAGAACGTGATTCGAGAACGTTCAGTCTGCGTGGTTGGTGATGATTTGTTGGTTTCAAGTTTCTGCCTCAGGGTTTCACATTCTGCAGTTTTCGCGGTCAGAGTATTGATGTTATCCAACTTGGACTGTTGTTTCTGCATTCCTTCTTGCAAGTGACTGCAAGTGCCGGTTTTGTTATTGACATCTTTTTTTTCAAGCCGATGTCACACATATGCACACACATGTTATTTTAAATTATATAGGACTCGAGTATATTCGTGTTATTTATCTGTTTATTTACAGGCTGTAGTGTTTTAAGCCTTCTAATTATGCCAGTGAACCCTGCAGATCTATCTAGCTTTGCCCGTCTGGAGACTGGTCAAATCTAGTAACTATGTTTTCTGTTACGCTGATGATATTTCACTTGCCAGTCTCACAGTGACTGGCTAGCAGAATGTGATCGATAAAACTGAAACCTGTATTCCAGAACATGGTCTGATACATAACCCGTTAAAGACAGAGTGCATATCTTTGGGTCATACTTATTTTGTTTCAATTTCCTGTATGGTCTTTAAAGGGTGTGACATTAGTTAGAGAAAGCATCACATACCTGAGTTCATATATATAAATGACAAAATTGTCATGTTTAAAATGGAGAAATTACAAGCAAAATTGTTAAAAACAAGTATTTAAGTGTATATAACTTCTACACAAACTCTCCCACTTTTAAAGCATTCAATATCAGTAACACATAGTCCACTGTAGATATGATCCGATCGATGCTATCTCGCTCTTCAAAAACTACGATATCTTATGTTCATCTCATAAAACAGCATCTTTCTGGGGAGTTTTTTTAGGATCCAGCTGACATTTGAAAAGTAGGTTAGGGCATACTATTTTTGAAATATATTTTTGATGACTCTTATTTGCGAGTCGTTAAAAAAATACGAGGATATTCAAAATGGTCTGACTGACAGTGTACGGACACTTCTGGAATGTAATAACTCCCGAAACAGAACACTTTGACACTTACTATCACATTTATTTTGTTATTTAAAAACATCATTTCACATTTATGTTCTCTGTTATTAAAAGCTAATAGATGAAATGGAATAAAAAGGGGTGCCTGTGGTATGTCAGATACATGTGGTTGATTAGTTGCGTTACGTTCTATTTTACTCGCTTACTATCTGTGTTTCTCTGATTGTACGTTTGTTTCGCACTGGCAGATGTGGCATTCTTCATTATTTCCGTGTTTATTGGCAATGGTCATCGTATCCAGCGTAGTTGTAAAAGGTGAGCATTTGGTCAATATAAAGCCTGGTTTTAAGATGCATCCCAGCGAACACAAAATAACTGTTGTACAACGTCTTTGAAATTGGTCCAGCATTGTACAAATGTTATACAAATGTTTTGTGTTTACTGGGATAATCGCGTATTGTTTTATTATTTGAATTCCGAAACCTATGCAAACTACAAATAACAATATATTGGTCACTGTGAACAGTATGACAACCTGGCAATTATTTGTATCTACTTTTAGTATATTTTATTGTACAGACAATGTGGTTCTTATCAATAACATGACAACTGCCATGACGTTTTACTTGTAGACGTTTTCAATCTCGGTAAAATAAAATGACCCTTTGTTGCATTTCTCTCACTAGGTTTCGATATTTCCTGCGAGCCAGGATACACACCATTTCGAAGTCAGTTCCTGAATGAGAGTATCGATGATGTCGGTACATGTCAGGATTGGATTTCTATATCCCAAATATCTTACGAGCCGGTTCTGATAAATGAGTGTATTAGAGCATATGGATATGGAGAATACGCCTACGACACAGAAACGCGGTATTGTGTTTCTGACCCCTTCACCAACACCATTCTGCTGCAGGTGATCATGTGCTGTAAAGGTGAGTGTTTGTAATAGGCATGGGATAAATGGGGTCAATATAGGGTTATGTTATGCAATAAGATGGTCAACACTGAAATTTACCATGCGAATTCGTAAATTACAATGTTAAATGTCAATTAATTTTGATCGAGCATACACCTGTTTTACTCTAAAAAGGAACAGTGATTTAGTGTTTCCGCTCAAATATCCGACCTGAACTACAAAAAAAATGTATTTTCTCTCAATTTCATTGCATTTATATATATAATCATATGTATGTATCTTTCAGCAAATGATTGTGTTATTGTAAAATGTAAAAACAATCGAGGACACATCGCTTTAAAATTACCATCAACAATATGTATTATTGAAACATGAATGGATAGTGAGAGATTTAGGTTGAAATGATCCCCTAAAACTATTTCACCATAAATACAAAGTGAATTGACATACTACACATATTAGATTGAATAACACTACAGATCGTTATGATTATGCTCAACTATGCAATGAAAGCAATTAAATATTGTTATTGTTATTCCGACTGACAAATAATTTGTGCCCGTTTAACTTTTTGGTTATATCATTACTCATTATACATGGAAAAACTTTGATTTCCCTGTTTTATATATAGTATAAACTTTATATGTGCGTAATTTCAGTTGATACCACAAGCTATACTGAGGATATTTGCTACAGTTGTAATCGCACTGCCAGCAAGAAAGAGTACGAGAAAAAATTTAGAACGGAGGAATGTAACGCCGGTCCCGTACTCACCTGTGAACCGGTAAATAACTATAAGATAACAAGTATACTCTGATTAATATAGCACTATTATCTACATATTTATCAATATCTATATTAGGTCACTATGATTATTTATATCTACATCAATAATATTTGCACGCGATCTATATCTAGGGGGAGTCCTGCTACACCAAGATTACAGAAGGACGATACACGGAAAAGGGATGTATGACTTACGAGGAATGCTCATACTGGTTAAGTCAACCAAATAACTGCGAGAACTTTGTAGAGCCTGTACCCTACTGTTACTCTTGCTGCAACGACAGTTTACTCTGCAACGAAATACCCGACATGAAAAATCTGAAACCCTCGGAGGGTAAGCAAATTTAATGTATTGTTATTGCAACAATAAAAGAATATTGTGTTTTATTAATTCAATTTGTATTCAATGACTGCTATTTCTTATTACATGAAACACACAAACACACAAAACTTCCGTAACATGTCCCATACACTACGTAACATTTTACGTAACACGCATGTAACGTAACTTGTTGCTTAACATTTTTTATAGTGTACGAGGAACACGTAAATGATGTTACACTCAACATGTTACGCAGTGTATGGCCGGCTGTATGAATATAAAATACACATGAATTTATCCAATTGATGCTCCTTAAGTGCAAAATGCATAGGCCATGGATTGTTAAATTTAATGTCTAGGATATCAAATTGTACCATCTCTCTCAAGAGGACAATGCTTCTTAAAAACAGATATGGTTATTTTATAGTGACAGAGGAACGAAAGTGTGATGCATCACCTTGTAAAGGTGGAGGTACCTGTGTTGAAGACGCTGGAGACCCGGAAGGCTACACCTGTAACTGCAAAGACGGTTACTATGACCACGATTGTAACACTCGTAAGTATTCATTATATACTGGCTTGCAACTACCTACTTATATGGTGAACAGCTACTGATCCAACGGCAGTGTTGCTCCAAACCAAAGAATTGATCAGCAACTTTGGGCAGTGCGATGTCTTTAGCTAGCCGTGTATCAGTATGAGCTATCCGTTAATGCATACCTCATATTCTATGTTGATACCTTTTCTGTATAATAGCCGGTATGCTGCTCTGACAAGTAAAAATGTGGTAACCGAGCGCTTGTCTTTATTCAGCTATTCCTAAATAAAATTGATCCGTGTTTTTCTTTGTTCAGTGTGGTCTCATTTTATTTATCGAATATTCCCTTATTTGGCAACATATACAGCTAAAATAGTGTATTTTAAAAAGGTATTTTTTACATTTTTTTACGTGCTCAGCGATGAAACATTTCGGATCAAGTCAAGTATTCTAGCCCCGACCAATCGAAGAGTGGCTCAGCCTGTCACATGACGAGATCAGCCAATCAACGCCGTCATTCAGTTGTCATTTAAATTAGGGGGTAGAAAACCATACGTATGTCAACCATGAGTTGTAGCTTGTCGAATTGTTTTTAGTCGGTCTGGTCTTTCAACTCACTCATTTGAGTCATATATGATGGTGAATTATCATTAAAAGCTTTATAGATATATAAGTTATGATGGTGAATTATCATTAAAAGCCTGGTAGATATGTAAGTTAACTTTATATAATATTCTCTACTTTACCAGAAGCCGTTGAAGGTCTTGCATAATTGGCGTAATCATGTTTTTAATTTTAATATTCCGAGTGGGATTCAGTTGGAAGTAAAAACGTGCTAGACGTGACAGAAGAATCCTTTTATGGAAAATACGGAACCACATGTCGAGGCCTACCTGACCTGTACTTACATCACAACTGAAAAACGGGAGGGCATTAGCTGAAGTTTTCACTTGGTTTACATTATTTGATTGGCTTCAGCTACACTTCGACGTGCGCGTATACCGACACAAACATAATTGAAGCAAGCTGCATTATGTTCTGTGATGCAAAATCAATATGGAGTAGCTGTTCATATTTTATGTAGGCAGTTACTGCCTTTCGATTTTGCATAGCAGTATGGTATTTCGGAAATTGTATACATTATCACACCTATTTGTGTTTATGTTTTCTGTCCGACAGATATTTGCGACACCGACCCGTGTGATAACGACGGCGTGTGCAGAAAAACTACAATTCAAGAACCCTATTACAGGTGCTACTGCCAGTCGGACCACACTGGAAAAAACTGCACTGCAGGTTGATATATTACCAATAACTTTACAGCTTACAATATTCTTATTATCTGTCCAATAATTATGGTGAACATTTCTTAATAAATATTTGAGCTATCAATTTAGATTGATATTGAAATACGTATACGGTATTATACAGTAAGATGGACAATAACTATAATTGCAAATAATACATTTTCTCTGTGGGTATTCAGATAAATAACATGGACACATATTTGACAATAATTTCAGTAATAATTATTTAGCTTAAGCCGATCAATGTAACAGTATCTTGGGGTATCCAAAGTTAAAAATTAACATCCTTGGTTAGATTTTTTATTTGAATCACTTTAATTTAGATGTTTTATTTCATGTTTCATTCTAGTATGACAGAATTCTACAAGGAGTATTTACAATTATTTCGTGCGAAATTAAAGAGGCAGTAAATGCTCACTTTTTGAGTAAACAGTTATTATTGCTTGGTTTTGCTGAGCCTAACTGTAACATTTGATTTCATGTTTTACAGACGCTGTTCCATGTAACGCCTCTTTCTGTAATAACAACGGAGAGTGTTATGATGTCCGAGATAGTGGTAATGTCGATGACTATCGCTGCATCTGCAACGCTACTTTTTTTGGAACAAACTGCGATGAATCCAGTAAGAGGACACCATGCATGTATAATTATGCTATAAAACATACACACTTGTTTTAACATCATATACTCGCAACTTGAATTAATTAAATCTCCGAAAGCTGACTAACTGATAAATTCAATTTTCGCCTATCTGTGGGCTTAACATAATTCTCACAGTAGCGGAACGTTCATTTCAGCATGTCTTAACCCTTACAGCACGGGGACCGTCTTCATACGTCAGCATCTGCCGTCTACAGACGGCAGATGCTGACGTATAAAGACGGTCCCCGCACTGAAAGAAATGAAATATTTCTAATGGCCGTAGACCCATGATTTAGTTATTTAAATGAAACGGGAAGAGCTGAGATATTTATGACGATATCAAATTGCTAAAACCCTTTAGTCTCAATGGTTTATACACAAATAATACAGCGTTGAAAGGGGTAACGAAACCTGTTTTTCTTGCACAACAGGACCCGGACGCTGTGGTGGCGACGACGAAGATGACGACATAGAACACTATATTCTCGCAAATAGACATCTCAGGGAAACTACCTTAACCTGCGAAGAATTGGAGGTGCATTCGAAAAGCTATTACTCTGATAGGCAAATTGGTAACTGTATAAGACACATGAGTGATGCGTACGGGAACGAAGTGTACCAGCCTGGGGTGGACGGTGACGCTTACCTCAATCATGATTTCATCTATGTCTACTCCTGTTCAGTGGGCCTAGACTCAACCTGGTACAGCACTCAAATATGCTGCCTACGTAAGTGAACTCACCTAACAATGTCGTTTTGTGCTGCGCCAATGTCGCAGACGACGAGCCAACATCACGCCCGCGTGAGCCTCCTCTTCCCACTAAACACGAGACGTGGGAAGAGGAGGCTCGATGATGATTGGTGTCCTGCAGTGGGTCAACCATTTTGTGTTTAGTGAAATTGGTCTGGTACTGGGCAAAATTATTAGGACGCGCCTCGTGCTCTCTTGGATTAATATCTATCCTTATTAGGGGTCTTGTCAAAAGCTGATGATGCCTCGAAAGACGAGGACACTTTGCATTTGTGGGTGGTTGTTGATGACAAATCTAGTAAATGTGACACTAGATGTGACAAATCTGGTGAATATAATAAATTCATAAATATACATATGTATTAGTGTGATGTATCACGTCCCGTCCATGATCATAATAGGTGGGTATTTGAATCCAATACGAATAGTATTTGCTTTTGAAACATTGCAAAATAGAGCAGAAAATACACGCATAATTTACACCATTTTGATTGTCAGTATATTTAATTTGTGCAGATTTGTATGACTTAGACCGACGTAGGACCTTACATATTAGATAGGGTAGATGGTGTGTTTATATTGATGTTTTCCTCTTTTCCAGCATGTTCTTCCAATCCCTGTCAGAATGGAGGGTATTGTTTTCAGAAATCCCCAGAGGACTTCGTTTGCGCATGCCGTATCGGTTTTGCTGGAGCATTCTGTGAAATAAGTAAGTGCATATCGAGGCGTTGTTGACCCACGGTTGGGTCGCAGACGGTATTCCAACGGTATAGTTTGTTCAACATTGAATTTTCTATTGCTTGCTGGGCAACAGTTCTGAATATACCAATGATCACCACATTCAGACTTCAGAAGTTATTTTTTCCAGATCTAAAGCCCAGCTGTTTAACCCTTTAACCGCCGGTCCCGCTTATATTCGGTTTTTCATTTTTCATTGACACATTAACTCTTTAAACGCCAGTGCCGCATATATTCGGGTTTTAATTTTTATTAGCACACTAAGTACCACATTTTAAATATGTTAAAGATAAAATGTGACATTAACCAGCAAGAGCTAAAAAGAGTCGACCTCCATTTTCTCAAATCTGAATAATTTTCACTCACCTTAAGTCGTGGATCGCGTCAGCGAGACACAACTTCAAGTAGGTGAAAATTCAAATTGAATAATTTGGCGGTTTTGGGTTAACTACCAGCTTCTAAACGTGTTAACGCGTGACATCAATCAGCAACATTTTTAAATCGTTTTTTTCCATTTGAGAATTTAAATTAAATAACAGTTAAAGGGTTGAACTGATGGTAGTGCGACACCGGATTTGATCACTTTTAAACTCGGGTTTGAGCCTGTACTTAACATATTAGTACACATATTAGTAACATATTAGTAACATATTAGTACATTAGTGGTTAATATCTGATAACTTAACTAGTTCACTTGTCACACATTGATACTAACGTCTTGTAACTGCTGTTCCACTACCACATACAACACCAATACAAATTGTTTGGCCAATGTGCAACATACAATCGTAGGTTCGAATGCGATTTAGGACAATTTTGAATGGGTGCTGGCAGGTCAGACATGCTAAACGTCACTGTCGTGGGTTACACAGTTTCCAGTGAAGTTTGATTCTTAGTTTGGTTTTGTTTTCTCAGAGCTCTCTGCGTGCTACGTCACAGGAGACCCGCACGTGCTCACGTACGACGGTGGCCATCACTACCTCCAATCTATCTGCCTATACACACTTGTGGAAAATATGAACCCCAGCGACACTTTACCGGCGTTCACCGTCAACACCAAGTTTGAGCGCAGAGGAGGAAATGACGTGGTGTCATATCCTGAATATATCCAGTTACTCGTCTACGGTTATGATATTATAATAGACAGAGACAAGATTGTGAGAGTAAGTGCTTATATTTACTACGATAAATAGCTTACGTAATCTCGTGTAAATGGTTAATTTGATATTTAAATTTGTCATAATTCATATTGACTTTAAAAAGCACATTTATATCAAGTAATGTCCTCTGCATTATTATAAACATTCTTACAAAAAAATATATTTAACGATTGCTGAATTCTTAGGTGAATGTTTTGTGGGTCGAGCTAACAAAAATCTCCATATCTTTCTAGATAGTGTACCGCTTTTCAGATGCTCAGACGAATGGCCTTTTCATAAAAATGCTCAAAATTAAAATATAAGAAAGTCACATTAGTATTTAACCCTTACCCCGCTAAATTATTGTATTGAATTGTTCACCCACATGTACTTGTATCTTGCTATCGCGACACACACCTTTCAGTAGGTGAAAATTACTCATATTTATTTAATTTGTGACCAAACGTTTGCTCATTTAGAAGTTTAATCGCTCATTTAGTTATCAGTAACGGATTAAGGCTCGTATCTGCCACTTTACAAAGGCATAGATACAACATTTTAATAGCAGGGTAGCTAGTGAACTTTTCAGACATTTGGTTGGTATAAATATTTATTTAATGGGGATTGTACAATAGCAAAAGCTAATACAATATACGCTCCTCCAAAGCTTTGCCCAAATGTGTAGTAAATAAATGATAGCAATTTATAATAATATTATTACTTTCAATGGGTGCCCTTCGTCTGATTTTAGCTAACTGGGGGGGGGGGGGTGGTCCTTCTGTTGCATCATATCTGGATCATTTTCCCCAGTAACTTTGAATTACTCCATAACTATCATCTTGCGGTTATTATCATTCAAATGACTATCTGCTGTATCGGGGTAATCACTAATAACAATCACTAATAACACTTACATCACAAGTTTTTGGCAGACTCATAACCGGACAACCTGAGCCATTGACACTACAGACCTTGTTCAATTCATGTAGGCCTACCATTGGTCTCTTAATTGCTTGCTCTTGACGTGGTGATCACGCAACACGGATAAACATTTTGCGCGCCTTCTCCATCGGAAGTACGTCGTGGATCAGCCAGGCTGCACGGTATGAGCAATCGACAAACCTTCACCTCCCAACTTGTCGACACATTTATAAATGCACTTGCCTTACTCGCAGCATCCCCATCCACGTGTGAAAGTCAGTATTGTGGGGAGCCTCCGTGACCGAGAGGTAGCGTGCTCGGCCTCAGACCGCCAGGGTTCGTATTTCGAATCCTGTGTCTGGAGGACAGTGTCATCTCAATCATCCCACCATCCTCAGGAGGTTCTCCTGGCCCAGTTTAGCCTATATGTGCACAAAGATGGCCTAAAGCCCGATTCATCTATCTATCTATCTACTCGCAGCATTAGTACACTATTTGGCGTATTGTCCCGACACTTGTAACACTGTATTGTCGACAGATGATGCCTTTCAAAGGATTTATCTTTCCTCCAACCGGGATCAGCCGCGCCATTGTCTTTAATCTTTTAATGATGTGATCGGTGTTTCTACCTATCTTAAAATGAGACTCAGATACCCCAGTTCTACGTCTTAATCGATGGCAAATAGAATAATCATCAACATCTTTAATCTCTTTATCATCCAAATGTACTTCAACCTCAGAGGGTAATCCAATTATTCTAACAATATCAAGTTATACTATGTTAGGTATTTATCTTTAATATTACTAGAATAGAGCTATTTATCAAAACCTACTTTCTTGGCAAGTAAATAGTCAAAATAGGTTTCAAATTCAAGTATTGCATTAGTAGACATTAACTTTTTCGATGCTATCTTTCTTTTGTATGCCCAGAATTAGAATATGCCGACATAGTTTTGAAGAACTGTTACAAAGCGATCACCCGATTAGCGTTTGGCAGCTAATATGTAATCCTCTTGAAATAAATAATTATGTTTATGACAACTTCAAAGTGCACATGCTGGTGGACAGAAGTTGTAGTACCAGTTTTCACAGATTGTATCCTTCCCATTAAATAATCGCCAGTGCTACAACAGAGAAGCCGATGTCATGTGTTGTAATTTCATCTGCTGTCTTCTCTGTTAACCTTATCTCAGTTATCGGATTATAACAAAATCAAAGAAAGAAAGCAGTAGTAAAATCTAAGTACATTTGTGTATCAGGTAGACGGTGTCGAGGTCACCTTGACGTATTACATATATGACGACGAGGACAATGAGCTGGTCAAAATTTACTATTACGGGAAAACTGTGAGGCTCGAGACCATCTTCGGACTTTTAATCGAGTACGACGGCTACTTCACGCAATGCGTGGCTGTCCCCGATGAAGCCGCAGGCAACATCCAGGGGCTGTGTGGTAATTACAACAGCGACATAACTGACGAGAAGATCCTACCGGACTCAACAGACCTGACAGATGACCCGGAAAGTGACTCAAAGATCGCAGACTTTTTTCAGATCAATGACGCGAACGGCACGTAAGTGTTCATTTCTGTAGCTCGACATGTTCACAGGCAAACAGCTGTAACTGCTTACTTTAGCAGACTGCAGCTACTCATGCTTGGAGACTGTCTGACTTTATCCGTGTTTATGGATGAAAAATAATGTCGTTTAATCTGCAGTCTAAATTGATATGGCTATTTTGCACCTTACAGTATAAAAGCAGATCAAGCAATTGTCTTAATTTAAATTCATTTATTCACTGAGCATTCCAAAAGCCAAAGGGGAAGCATTTTGATTTTATTTGATGTAACAGGTGCTTTACAAAGATTGAAGGGAACTTGCCCAATTGTACTGACGAGATCAAGGATCTTATCGCCACCGACAACTACTGCGGTGCCATACAGGACAGCGAAGGGTTGTTCAAAAGCTGCGTAACAGCCGAAGACGTGGACCACACCATCGCATATACACAGTGCGAATTGGATCTATGTGCGGTTTACAACGACACCGACTTAATGAAAGAACTATCATGCAACCATGTGGCTAACTTTGCACAGAACTGCAAGAACAATGGGAAATCAATTGCGATTACGTGGAGAGGAGACCTGAATTGCCGTGCGTATGTCTATCATCTATGTTTGTCTGTCTGTCTGTCTGTCTCTGTCTGTCTGTCTCCCATATAGATATATATATGATAGATAGATGTAGAACATAGAGCAAATATCGTCCCATTAGAAAAATAACGAGTTGTTTATTATTCTGTGATTTTTTGAATCATATGACGGGACCAACGGCTTTAAACCGTTATTTTTATATATCACAGGCCCGCACGAAGCATTTTGGTGGGACGGCAAAATATATATAATTATGTCCTTGAGTTGATCCATGACAGAAGTACTCCACCATGAACTTTAAAAAGTGGCCCGTTTCATAAAATCTAGTGACGTGCTCAATGTAAATCCGCATAAAATATTGCTCACAGATGGGCTATTGTACTTGCCACAGCTGTTTTGTTCTATGTAGGCCTACTGTTGTTTAAGTTGAGCCCAAAAATATTATTCATTCACATGGTGTATTACAGGATTATTTCGTCATAATTAGCTACTGCCCGTTTGAGGATCCAATGTAAAAAACAGTTCAATCGATTGAACTGTTTTTTCCATCAATAACTCATTCTTCTTACACCATAGATTTTAACATTTGTTTAATGCGAGCAAAACTTTCAATCGACTGAGCACACTGTCCTTCTAAATGCGATAAATGTCTTCTAACTGTAAGGACAAGTTCAATTGTGTGCCTCTTTTTTCTAAATGCAATAAGTTTTTTTCTTAGTGTGGTTCAATTGATTGAATTGTTTTTTCTTTGTTTTTATTTTATTCTAAAATCTTTTTAAAACTTGCTCAATGGCTTTTTCACAGAAAGTTTTTTTTAATTATTTTTCGGATTTTTTAGGAATTAAATTAATCTTGCTACTACACAAAGTGTATTTTTGCTGAGTCATGGTGCATCGACCTCGTTATAATCCTAATGGAATAATATATATGCACAGGTAATAAGTGTTGTAAAAGAATTAAAAATAAATATACATGTTAGTGATCGACTACTTTAGTACAGCAAGTGCCTATGTATGATTATTCCTCAATCCAGCTTATGACTGTGATGATGACGAGACTTACGAACCTGAAGGGCCATTGTGTCGACCAACCTGCTCAGCTCCATTACTGGATAAATACTGTCCCACAAGCACACCGGGAGAAGTTTGTGTATGCGGTCCCCAAGAAGTGCTCTCAACGAGTGGAGATTGTATGCCTGCAGTAGATTGTGGATGTATTGATTCAAACACTGGCATCCATTATGCCGTATGTTTATTTTCATAATATACTCTGCTTTCTGAATTAGCTAGATTTCAGCTGCAGCACAATCAGTAATTTTGTACAAAGTTTGATCTTCTTCTTTATTTTTTTTATCGCTAAGCCTGAGTTTCTTGGAAATGAGCTGCACGACCATTCTGTCTTTGATTTTAGTGTTTTAGAGATAGGAATCACAAAACAAAGCAATATGTTTTGTAGCTGTTATCATTTAGCTACGCAACTTTGTTATCCAAAAGGGCAAATGTGCAATATTACACTTTACACATTAATAATTAGTAAATCAAACATTTGCATTTCACCAGTTGATAAACATAATCTAAGAACGATTATTATAAGCGATAATGGTGACATGTGCTTGACGAATTTGTTCTGAACACAAAATGTCATTATCTGCTTATATGAAAATCAATCAGATGCTGAGGTTTTGGTTATATTAGTCTTCTCCCTTTCTGAAGGCATCACGGACCGAGCGCTCTGTATTATGATGTCGTTATCAACGGGAAAATGGTGTTAGTTCTAAGCATATATACAGGTACCCCACTAATCATGCTAATTTTTTAATACAGTCAGGCCCCTTGTTTCAAAGTATCACAGTCATGACGTTTAATAATTGTATTTTGGCAGGTTGGAGACACATGGAACGGTTGTGACGAATGTACTGTGATTACACAGCAAGGCAGAAATATTACACACATTGTAATCGGTAATGATTGTGGTGAGCATTTATTTCACCGGCATGACGGACAACATATCTCCATAGACAGCACAACAATCACGAGACGACGACCCAATCTTGGCTTACTGCTGGACCAGCGTCTCAGATGGTGAGCCAACATTAGGACAACATTGGGTCAACGTCTCGTGTTTGCTGGGAAGGCCCCACTTGCACCGTAAATGTGTGTATGGAAGCTGAGGAGACGGTAACTGAAATTAAAATCAAATCTGAAAGTTCTATAAGTAGGGGGAAGCGTCCACACTGCCATCTAATTTATTATGGTTGCCTTTTTCCGTGAACGATTGTTTTTTCCAGATTAATAGAATTATCCCCACTGCCATCTCATTGAATATGGTTACCTTTTTCCGTGAATGAATGTTTTATCCGGATAAATCTAATTATCCCCACTGCCATCCAATTGAATATGGTTGCCTTTTTCCGTGAACGATTGTTTTGCCCAGATAAATATAATTATCCCCCAAAACAGAAGCGTACTGACATTATATAAGCAACGAACATCACGAACAACGCCACCGAAGATTTATGGTGATGTTTGTTGCTCAGTCTAGCCAAGTGTGCCAGGGAATTACACTTCAACAGCTTGCTATGACCTTATATCAGGCCCCTTTGTGACCAGCCAGTTACACTTTAATAGCTGTCTATATCATTCGACCCCTTTTTACCACTCAGCCCCTAAGGAGCAGATGATTGTATGATATGATATGATAAAATCTGTTCTATAGCGTGGTATCCTGCAGACATGCAGATCAGGACGCTTCACAGTCAAAAAAATAAAAGTTTTTTGTTTAAAACATGATTGTTTTACAAGTATGATAACTTCATAACGCATTGATTTAGAGCCTTTATTGTTTCACCACATTTGCACCACACTACTCCTAAGGTCATGTTTAGTGACCTTGCCCTTAGATTTCGGGACACAGAAAACAAATTGACTTGTAATCGTGATAACTTCATGCCGCCTTCACTTGGGAACTTCACGTTTGTAACCACATGTGCACTAAGCTAATCGTCAAGTTCAGTACTGGATGACCTTGACTTAGTTTCAAGAGCACCAGTTCCCTTTGGGAGCAGCCTATTACACTTCTACAGCCGGCTATACACCTTATATCATGCGTTTTTATGACCAGTCAATTACACTATCATAGTTGTCTATATCACTTAGATCAGGCCCTTTGTCACGTTTATTTTTAAAATCAGAGGTTGACAAATTGATGGCTAAATAACTCCCAACTGGTTGTTAACAGCTAGCCATATCTTTGTTAGGTTACTTGTCAGCCATATTTGTTTAATGATTAGAGCTTTCAAGCACTTATAATTTAAAGGTATAGTCAATTGTCAAAATACACGGGGCATGGGGTCCCCAGAATGCAACAGTGCCCCCTGGGCGTTCCACAATGACATATAACCCCACATCCACATTTATCAGCCAAGATAATAATATTACATGCGTTCCATACCCGTCGCCGCATTAAGAGCAAGATCCCAAATCATATAAAGTCTATATACTTGAGCGACATCTATGAGTAAATAATTCACCAATTTTCTCATTTGGGCTTTGTGTTGAAACACAAATGGTTGTGTTCCCATGGGGGTCTAGAAACAGTTCACCCTCACGCATATTGGCAGTGAGAGTTTTCCCAGCAAACACGGCACACTCTCCAAATGTTGGTTTAATGTTGGCCTACACTTGACCGTCCCACGCATGCCCATTTTGCAGTTGGATGATTCTGACATCTCCATTGACAGGCTGCTTTTGCATTTCTGTCTGTCACTTTTACTGGGGTTTTTTTTGTACACGTACAACCAGGTGCTATTGTGACCTGGAACTTGAACTTACTATTTACGTATTGTATTAGATCGACAACATATGCCTTGTGATATTATTATGACAGGGTCATTAATATCTTATGTTCAGACAAATGTTATGTACATAATATTTTTTCTCCGTTGTCACTCCTTGTCTCATCCACTTTAAAAATTGTATACAATTTAAATTTAGTTGTCCAAAAACAATAAACATTATTTTGCTGAACAAGAAGGGTGAAAAATAGTTATAGTTCAGTTTTCATAGACGGAGGCAAACCATGAGCGACAACAATAGTAAGTTTTAAGCAACGTGTCGACGCCTACCTGTTACGTGTATACAATTTAATTAGACTATTGTAGCCTACTTACGTGTATATTTAGATAAGAATCCACATTGTAACTAATCAAGTATTGTAATATACAACTTTTTGGATCTTTTATAATGTATGGTCGTAATTAAAGAGTACCAACCTTGCGATAGAAAAATAATAATAGACGTTGGGCAAGCCACAAATGGTTATGTGATACATTCAACAAAATTAAATTTTTGTTGATAAATATTAAACACTATCTGATGAGTTATGCTTACAGATGACTGTGATCCCAATTTGTGTGAAAATGGGGGAAGTTGTACAGATGGCGTAAATAGCTACACTTGTGGATGTGTACCTGGATACACTGGGGTTAATTGTGAAACAGGTAGAGTTTATTATATTTACAAATTTCAATACCTAAGTCACTCGTCCTATGCCTGCATATTAATCTTTTTACAATCACTATATATATCCATACCACTTTAAACCCAAATATTTACTCAAACAGTACTCAACACAAATGTATAAGAAAGCACGGTCGTCTGGGTAAGCACAACAACTATTACATAGGTCGAGTCGTGGGCCCTTTCCATGATGGAACAAATGAAGGAACAATGTGACCTATCTGTATGTAATCGTTCGCATAGCCATTTTTCCAAAACACAGAAACTGCAAACATTACTTTATAAACTTATGTTTTATTGAATACATTGATAAATAATGGTTATTTACCTGTAAAAAGTATCCATTCTTGACAAATTCAACATTGTGGGTGATTATTTAAATTAGTAATTCGAGTTTATTGCCGTATAATTTCGAGCAATCAACATGAATAAATAACTATAGTGATAATAATGGTGGCAACGGGAAAAGTACAAATTTGGTCTAAAAAACTTTCTCTGTTTTTCAAATGATTAAATGATTTTATCAACTAATGCTACTAAAGCTATATTTGTTGAGTAATGTTGTCTGAAACATATACATATATATATATATATAAAGGTGTAACCTTGAAAAAATCTTAGCACTTTTATGTTTTAGTGAGACAATGCCCTGAGCTAAAGATATTATTTAAATTAGTTGTTAAAGGACGGTACTAAGCCATATACTGTAAATCTGGTAATATTCGCAAGGTTTTAATTTTCGCGAATTTCGCGAGGACAACAAATTCGCGAATTTAAAAATCCGGCGAAAATTATTATTATAATAGCGCTACTTAAGAAAAATGAAAATTCGCGAATTCTAAACTTCGTGGAAAGTCCCCAAATCAGAAATTCGCGAAAATTTAAACACGCGAAAATTACCAGATCTACAGATGTGCTTTCGTTGTAAGATATATTCTTCTTATTTATTTAGATCACTTTGGGCTGCTGAGTTCATAGATATCACGTGTGTAGTACTAGTTCCCGAGATAATTAATTTGGATGCTCCACTACGTTCAAACTATTGTTCTCAATGTGGACACTTTATTATTTTTATTATTATTCCATGGTCTTTTTTTACTACTTAACTATAAAATTGGAAACAGTGGTCACTAGGTAGTGAGGCAATGTGCTGTCTAACTAAGTGATTGAACCGATCAAATTCCCAGTTGTCACTCACTTGTTTAAATTCATTCAACATAGCCTGATCTATAGTTTTTGCAGTTTAAAATATATTTGTGAAAGTAATTAGCATGACAATTTTAAAACAAATTGATAGAAAAAGTTATGTTTCTATCATGTTAAATCCAATTTTAAAGTATATGCTTTCCTAACAAAAAATGTTAAAATATATTTAAATGACTAAAATTTACACGTACAGATATTGATGACTGTGAAAATAATCCATGTGAGAATGGAGGAAGTTGCACAGATGGTGTAAATAGCTACACGTGTGGATGTGTAGCTGGATACACTGGTGATAATTGTGAAACAGGTATGTTGTAATTTATATGCTATTTGAAATTTTAATTTCGTTCACTGCTTTTTTATGTTGATGTTGTTTAGTGATTTTTGTATTATTACTATAATTACTATTGAATGTGAAATATTTTGCAATCTTTCGAAATTTGTGTATCAGAGCCTAAGCAAGAAAAAGTCTTGTCCTCTAGGCAAATCGACAACCAGATATGCATTGTCGGTCCCTTTGCATGATGGTACAGTCAAATCTCCAGTTATCACTCACTCTTTTAACTTCATTTAACATAGCCTGAGCTATAGCCTTCCTTGTTTACAATAATTTTGAAAATAATTGGCATAGAAAATTAAAAACAGTTTTGTAGGAAAAGTTCTGTGTCAGCTTGTTAAATCCCATTTCATAAAAGTATGCTTGCTTGATTACAAAACAAAAAAATGTTAAAATATATTTTTATGGCTAAAATATACACGTACAGATATTGATGACTGTGAAAATGATCCATGCGAGAATGCAGGAAGTTGCACAGATGGTGTAAATAGCTACACGTGTGGATGTGTAGCTGGATACACTGGTGATAATTGTGAAACAGGTATGTTGTAAATCATATGCTATTATTATTTTCAATTTCATTCACTGTTTTTTTATGTTGATGTTGTTTAGTGATTTTTTATTATTATCATAATTACTATTGAATGTGATTTAATTTGCAACCTTTCTAAATTTGGGTATCTGAGCATAAAACGATAGAAAGTGTTGTCCTCTAGACAACTCAACAAACAGATATGCATTGTCGGTCTCTTTGCATGATGGTATAGTGTACAGTCAAATCCCCAGTTATCACTCAATCGTTTAAGTTTATTCAACATAGCCTGAGCTACAGTTTGTTTAGTTTACAATATTTTTGAAACTAATTGGCATGAAAAATTAAAAACAAATTTGTAAGAAAAGATATGTTTCAATCATGTTGAATCCCATTTAAAAAAATATGCTTGGTTGATTAAAGAAACAACAAAAAAATGGTAAAATATATTTTTATGGCTAAAATTTACACGTACAGATATTGATGACTGTGAAAATGATCCATGTGAGAATGGAGGAAGTTGCACAGATGGTGTAAATAGCTACACGTGTGGATGTGTAGCTGGATACACTGGTGATAATTGTGAAACAGGTATGTTGTAATTTATATGCTATTTTTAATTTCAATTTCATTCACTGTTTTTTTATGTTGATGCTGTTTGGTGATGTTTTATTATTATTACAATTACTATTGAATGTGATATAATTTGCAACCTTTCGAAGTTTGGGTATCTGAGACTAAAACGAGGAAAAGTGTTGTCCTCTAGTCAGCTCGACAACCAGATATGCATTGTCGGTCCCTTTGCATGATGGTACAGTCAAATCCCCAGTTATCACTCACTCTTTTAACTCATTTAACATAGCCTGAGCTATAGCCTTCCTACTTTATAATATTTTTGAAATTAATTGGTATGGAAAATTAAAAACAAATTTGTAGGAAAAGCTCTGTGTCATCTTGTTAAATCCCATTTCAAAATATTTGCTTGCTTGATTACAAAACAAAAAAATGTTAAAATATATTTTTATGGCTAAAATGTACACGTACAGATATTGATGACTGTGAAAATGATCCATGCGAGAATGGAGGAAGTTGCACAGATGGTGTAAATAGCTACACGTGTGGATGTGTAGCTGGATACACTGGTGATAATTGTGAAACAGGTATGTTGTAAATCATATGCTATTATTATTTTAAATTTCATTCACTGTTTTTATGTTGATGTTGTTTAGTGATTTTTGTATTATTACTATAATTACTATTGAATGTGAAATATTTTGCAATCTTTCGAAATTTGTGTATCAGAGCCTAAGCAAGAAAAAGTCTTGTCCTCTAGGCAAATCGACAACCAGATATGCATTGTCGGTCCCTTTGCATGATGGTACAGTCAAATCTCCAGTTATCACTCACTCTTTTAACTTCATTTAACATAGCCTGAGCTATAGCCTTCCTTGTTTACAATAATTTTGAAAATTATTGGCATAGAAAATTAAAAACAGTTTTGTAGGAAAAGTTCTGTGTCAGCTTGTTAAATCCCATTTCAAAAAAATATGCTTGCTTGATTACAAAACAAAAAAATGTTAAAATATATTTTTATGGCTAAAATGTACACGTACAGATATTGATGACTGTGAAAATGATCCATGCGAGAATGGAGGAAGCTGCACAGATGGTGTAAATAGCTACACGTGTGGATGTGTAGCTGGATACACTGGTGATAATTGTGAAACAGGTATGTTGTAAATCATATGCTATTATTATTTCCAATTTCATTCACTGTTTTTTTATGTTGATGCTGTTTGGTGATTTTTTATTATTATTACAATTACTATTGAATGTGATATAATTTGCAACCTTTCGAAGTTTGGGTATCTCAGACTAAAACGAGGAAAAGTGTTGTCCTCTAGTCAGCTCGACAACCAGATATGCATTGTCGGTCCCTTTGCATGATGGTACAGTCAAATCCCCAGTTATCACTCACTCTTTTAACTCATTTAACATAGCCTGAGCTATAGCCTTCCTACTTTATAATATTTTTGAAATTAATTGGCATGGAAAATTAAAAACAAATTTGTAGGAAAAGCTCTGTGTCATCTTGTTAAATCCCATTTCAAAATATTTGCTTGCTTGATTACAAAACAAAAAAATGTTAAAATATATTTTTATGGCTAAAATGTACACGTACAGATATTGATGACTGTGAAAATGATCGATGCGAGAATGGAGGAAGTTGCACAGATGGTGTAAATAGCTACACGTGTGGATGTGTAGCTGGATACACTGGTGATAATTGTGAAACAGGTATGTTGTTATTATATGCTATTTTTAATTTCAATTTCATTCACTGTTTTTTTATGTTGATGTTGTTTAGTGATTTTTTAATATTATCATAATTACTATTGAATGTGATTTAATTTGCAACCTTTTGAAATTTGGGTATCTGAGTCTAAAACGATAGAAAGTGTTGTCCTCTAGGCAACTCAACAAACAGATATGCATTGTCGGTCTCTTTGCAGGATGGTACAGTGTACAGTCAAATCCCCAGTTATCGCTCAATCGTTTAAGTTTATTCAACATAACCTGAGCTACAGTTTGTTTAGTTTACAATATTTTTGAAACTGATTGGCATGAAAAATTAAAAACAAATTCGTAAGAAAAGATATGTTTCAATCATGTTGAATCCCATTTTTAAAAATATGCTTGGTTGATTAAAAAAATAACAAAAAATGGTAGAATATATTTTTTTGGCTAAAATTTACACGTACAGATATTGATGACTGTGAAAATGATCCATGTGAGAATGGAGGAAGCTGCACAGATGGTGTAAATAGCTACACGTGTGGATGTGTAGCTGGATACACTGGTGATAATTGTGAAACAGGTATGTTGTAATTTATATGCTATTTTTAATTTTAATTTCATTCACTTTTTTTATGATGATATTGTTTAGTGATTTTTGTATTATTACTATAATTACCATTGAATGTGAAATATTTTGCAATCTTTCGAAATTTGTGTATCAGAGCCTAAGCAAGAAAAAGTCTTGTCTTCTAGGCAAATCGACAACCAGATATGCATTGTCGGTCCCTTTGCATGATGGTACAGTCAAATCTCCAGTTATCCCTCACTCTTTTAACTTCATTTAACATAGCCTGAGCTATAGCCTTCCTTGTTTACAATAATTTCGAAATTAATTGCCATACAAAATTAAAAACAGTTTTGTAGGAAAAGTTCTGTGTCATCTTGTTAAATCCCATTTCAAAAAAATATGCTTGCTTGATTACAAAACAAAAAAATGTTAAAATATAATTTTATGGCAAAAATTCACACGTACAGATATTGATGACTGTGAAAATGATCCATGCGAGAATGGAGGAAGTTGCACAGATGGTGTAAATAGCTACACGTGTGGATGTGTAGCTGGATACACTGGTGATAATTGTGAAACAGGTATGTTGTAAATCATATGCTATTATTATTTTCAATTTCATTCACTGTTTTTATGTTGATGTTGTTTAGTGATTTTTGTATTATTACTATAATTACTATTGAATGTGAAATATTTTGCAATCTTTCGAAATTTGTGTATCAGAGCCTAAGCAAGAAAAAGTCTTGTCCTCTAGGCAAATCGACAACCAGATATGCATTGTCGGTCCCTTTGCATGATGGTACAGTCAAATCTCCAGTTATCACTCACTCTTTTAACTTCATTTAACATAGCCTGAGCTATAGCCTTCCTTGTTTACAATAATTTTGAAAATTATTGGCATAGAAAATTAAAAACAGTTTTGTAGGAAAAGTTCTGTGTCAGCTTGTTAAATCCCATTTCAAAAAAATATGCTTGCTTGATTACAAAACAAAAAAATGTTAAAATATATTTTTATGGCTAAAATGTACACGTACAGATATTGATGACTGTGAAAATGATCCATGCGAGAATGGAGGAAGTTGCACAGATGGTGTAAATAGCTACACGTGTGGATGTGTAGCTGGATACACTGGTGATAATTGTGAAACAGGTATGTTGTAAATCATATGCTATTATTATTTTCAATTTCATTCACTGTTTTTATGTTGATGTTGTTTAGTGATTTTTGTATTATTACTATAATTACTATTGAATGTGAAATATTTTGCAATCTTTCGAAATTTGTGTATCAGAGCCTAAGCAAGAAAAAGTCTTGTCCTCTAGGCAAATCGACAACCAGATATGCATTGTCGGTCCCTTTGCATGATGGTACAGTCAAATCTCCAGTTATCACTCACTCTTTTAACTTCATTTAACATAGCCTGAGCTATAGCCTTCCTACTTTATAATATTTTTGAAATTAATTGGCATGGAAAATTAAAAACAAATTTATAGGAAAAGCTCTGTGTCATCTTGTTAAATCCCATTTCAAAATATTTGCTTGCTTGATTACAAAACAAAAAAATGTTAAAATATATTTTTATGGCTAAAATGTACACGTACAGATATTGATGACTGTGAAAATGATCCATGCGAGAATGGAGGAAGTTGCACAGATGGTGTAAATAGCTACACGTGTGGATGTGTAGCTGGATACACTGGTGATAATTGTGAAACAGGTATGTTGTAAATCATATGCTATTATTATTTTCAATTTCATTCACTGTTTTTTTATGTTGATGTTGTTTAGTGATTTTTGTATTATTATTATAATTACTATTGAATGTGATATAATTTGCAACCTTTCGAAGTTTGGGTATCTGAGCCCAAAACGAGGAAAAGTGTTGTCCTCTAGTCAGCTCGACAACCAGATATGCATTGTCGGCCCCTTTGCATGATGGTACAGTCAAATCTCCAGTTATCACTCACTCTTTTAACTCATTTAACATAGCCTGAGCTATAGCCTTCCTTGTTTACAATAATTTTGAAATTAATTGGCATAGAAAATTAAAAACAGTTTTGTAGGAAAAGTTCTGTGTCATCTTGTTAAATCCCATTTCAAAAAAATGTTAAAATATAATTTTATGGTAAAAATTCACACGTACAGATATTGATGACTGTGGAAATGATCCATGTGAGAATGGAGGAAGTTGCACAGATGGTGTAAATAGCTACACGTGTGGATGTGTAGCTGGATACACTGGTGATAATTGTGAAACAGGTATGTTGTAATTTATATGCTATTTTTAATTTTAATTTCATTCACTTTTTTATGTTGATGTTGTTTAGTGATTTTTGTATTATTACTATAATTACTATTGAATGTGAAATATTTGGCAATCTTTCGAAATTTGGGTATCAGAGCCTAAGCAAGAAAAAGTCTTGTCCTCTAGGCAAATCGACAACCAGATATGCATTGTCGGTCCCTTTGCATGATGGTACAGTCAAATCTCCAGTTATCACTCACTCTTTTAACTTCATTTAACATAGCCTGAGCTATAGCCTTCCTTGTTTACAATAATTTTGAAATTAATTGGCATAGAAAATTAAAAACAGTTTTGTAGGAAAAGTTCTGTGTCATCTTGTTAAATCCCATTTCAAAAAAATATGCTAGCTTGATGACAAAACAAAAAAATGTTAAAATATATTTTTATGGCTAAAATGTGCACGTACAGATATTGATGACTGTGAAAATGATCCATGCGAGAATGGAGGAAGTTGCACAGATGGTGTAAATAGCTACACGTGTGGATGTGTAGCTGGATACACTGGTGATAATTGTGAAACAGGTATGTTGTAATTTATATTGCTATTTTTAATTTCAATTTCATTCACTGTTTTTTTATGTTGATGTTGTTTAGCGATTTGTTTTTATTATCATAATTACTATTGAATGTGATTTAATTTGCAACCTTTCTAAATTTGGGTATCTGAGCCTAAAACGATAGAAAGTGTTGTCCTCTAGGCAACTCAACAAACAGATATGCATTGTCGGTCTCTTTGCATGATGGTACAGTGTACAGTCAAATCCCCAGTTATCACTCAATCGTTTAAGTTTATTCAACATAGCCTGAGCTACAGTTTGTTTAGTTTACAATGTTTTTGAAACTAATTGGCATGAAAAATTAAAAACAAAGTCGTAAGAAAAGATATGTTTCAATCATGTTGAATCCCATTTTAAAAAATATGCTTGGTTGATTAAAAAAACAACAAAAAAATGGTAAAATATATTTTTATGGCTAAAATTTACACGTACAGATATTGATGACTGTGAAAATGATCCATGTGAGAATGGAGGAAGTTGCACAGATGGTGTAAATAGCTACACGTGTGGATGTGTAGCTGGATACACTGGTGATAATTGTGAAACAGGTATGTTGTAATTTATATGCTATTTTTAATTTTAATTTCATTCACTTTTTTTATGTTGATGTTGTTTAGTGATTTTTGTATTATTACTATAATTACTATTGAATGTGAAATATTTGGCAATCTTTCGAAATTTGGGTATCAGAGCCTAAGCAAGAAAAAGTCTTGTCCTCTAGGCAAATCGACAACCAGATATGCATTGCCGGTCCCTTTGCATGATGGTACAGTCAAATCTCCAGTTATCACTCACTCTTTTAACTTCATTTAACATAGCCTGAGCTATAGCCTTCCTTGTTTACAATAATTTTGAAATTAATTGGCATAGAAAATTAAAAACAGTTTTGTAGGAAAAGTTCTGTGTCATCTTGTTAAATCCCATTTCAAAAAAATATGCTAGCTTGATTACAAAACAAAAAAATGTTAAAATATATTTTTATGGCTAAAATGTACACGTACAGATATTGATGACTGTGAAAATGATCCATGCGAGAATGGAGGAAGTTGCACAGATGGTGTAAATAGCTACACGTGTGGATGTGTAGCTGGATACACTGGTGATAATTGTGAAACAGGTATGTTGTAATTTATATGCTATTTTTAATTTCAATTTCATCCACTGTTTTTTTATGTTGATGTTGTTTAGTGATTTGTTTTTATTATCATAATTACTATTGAATGTGATTTAATTTGCAACCTTTCTAAATTTGGGTATCTGAGCCTAAAACGATAGAAAGTGTTGTCCTCTAGGCAACTCAACAAACAGATATGCATTGTCGGTCTCTTTGCATGATGGTACAGTGTACAGTCAAATCCCCAGTTATCACTCAATCGTTTAAGTTTATTCAACATAGCCTGAGCTACAGTTTGTTTAGTTTACAATGTTTTTGAAACTAATTGGCATGAAAAATTAAAAACAAAGTCGTAAGAAAAGATATGTTTCAATCATGTTGAATCCCATTTTAAAAAATATGCTTGGTTGATTAAAAAAACAACAAAAAAATGGTAAAATATATTTTTATGGCTAAAATTTACACGTACAGATATTGATGACTGTGAAAATGATCCATGTGAGAATGGAGGAAGTTGCACAGATGGTGTAAATAGCTACACGTGTGGATGTGTAGCTGGATACACTGGTGATAATTGTGAAACAGGTATGTTGTAATTTATATGCTATTTTTAATTTTAATTTCATTCACTTTTTTTGTGTTGATGCTGTTTAGTGATTTTTTATCATTATTATAATTACTATTGAATGTGATATAATTTGCAACCTTTCGAAGTTTGGGTATCTGAGCCTAAAACGAGGAAAAGTTTTGTCCTCTAGTCAGCTCAACAACCAGCTATGCATTTTCGGCCCCTTTGCATGATGGTACAGTCAAATCTCCAGTTATCACTCACTCTTTTAACTCATTTAACATAGCCTGAGCTAAAGCCTTCCTACTTTATAATATTTTTGATAATAATTGGCATGGAAAATTAAAAACAGTTTTGTAGGAAAAGTTCTGTGTCATCTTGTTAAATCCCATTTCAAAAAAATATGCTAGCTTGATTACAAAACAAAAAAATGCTAAAATATATTTTTATGGCTAAAATGTACACGTACAGATATTGATGACTGTGAAAATGATCCATGCGAGAATGGAGGAAGTTGCACAGATGGTGTAAATAGCTACACGTGTGGATGTGTAGCTGGATACACTGGTGATAATTGTGAAACAGGTATGTTGTAATTTATATGCTATTTTTAATTTCAATTTCATTCACTGTTTTTTTATGTTGATGCTGTTTGGTGATTTTTTATTATTATTATAATTACTATTGAATGTGATATAATTTGCAACCTTTCGAAGTTTGGGTATCTGAGCCTAAAACGAGGAAAAGTGTTGTCCTCTAGTCAGCTCGACAACCAGATATGCATTGTCGGCCCCTTTGCATGATGGTACAGTCAAATCCCCAGTTATCACTCATTCTTTTAACTCATTTAACATAGCCTGAGCTATAGCCTTCCTACTTTATAATATTTTTGAAATTAATTGGCATGGAAAATTAAAAACAAATTTGTAGGAAAAGTTCTGTGTCATCTTGTTAAATCCAATTTCAAAATATTTGCTTGCTTGATTACAAAACAAAAAAATGTTAAAATATATTTTTATGGCTAAAATGTACACGTACAGATATTGCTGACTGTGAAAATGATCCATGCGAGAATGGAGGAAGCTGCACAGATGGTGTAAATAGCTACACGTGTGGATGTGTAGCTGGATACACTGGTGATAATTGTGAAACAGGTATGTTGTAAATCATATGCTATTATTATTTCCAATTTCATTCACTGTTTTTTTATGTTGATGTTGTTTTAGTGATTTTTTATTATTATCATAATTACTATTGAAAGTGATTTAATTTGCAACCTTTCTAAATTTGGGTATCTGAGCCTAAAACGATAGAAAGTGTTGTCCTCTAGGCAATTCAACAAACAGATATGCATTGTCGGTCTCTTTGCATGATGGTACAGTGTACAGTCAAATCCCCAGTTATCACTCAATCGTTGAAGTTTATTCAAGATAGCCTGAGCTACAGTTTGTTTAGTTTACAATATTTTTGAAACTAATTGGCATGAAAAATTAAAAACAAATTTGTAAGAAAAGATATGTTTCAATCATGTTGAATCCCATTTTAAAAAATATGCTTGGTTGATTAAAAAAACAACAAAAAAATGGTAAAATATATTTTTATGGCTAAAATTTACACGTACAGATATTGATGACTGTGAAAATGATCCATGTGAGAATGGAGGAAGTTGCACAGATGGTGTAAATAGCTACACGTGTGGATGTGTAGCTGGATACACTGGTGATAATTGTGAAACAGGTATGTTGTAAATCATATGCTATTATTATTTCCAATTTCATTCACTGTTTTTTTATGTTGATGTTGTTTTAGTGATTTTTTATTATACTCATAATTACTATTGAATGTGATTTAATTTGCAACCTTTCTAAATTTGGGTATCTGAGCCTAAAACGATAGAATGTGTTGTCCTCTAGGCAATTCAACAAACAGATATGCATTGTCGCTCTCTTTGCATGATGGTACAGTGTACAGTCAAATCCCCAGTTATCACTCAATCGTTTAAGTTTATTCAACATAGCCTGAGCTACAGTTTGTTTAGTTTACAATATTTTTGAAACTAATTGGCATGAAAAATTAAAAACAAATTCGTAAGAAAAGATATGTTTCAATCATGTTGAATCCCATTTAAAAAAAATATGCATGGTTGATTAAAAAAACAACAAAAAAATGGTAAAATATATTTTTATGGCTAAAATTTACACGTACAGATATTGATGACTGTGAAAATGATCCATGTGAGAATGGAGGGAGTTGCACAGATGGTGTAAATAGCTACACGTGTGGATGTGTAGCTGGATACACTGGTGATAATTGTGAAACAGTTATGTTGTAATTTATATGCTATTTTTAATTTTAATTTCATTCACTGTTTTTTATGTTGATGCTGTTTGGTGATTTTTTATTATTATTATAATTACTATTGAATGTGATATAATTTGCAACCTTTCGAAGTTTGGGTATCTGAGCCTAAAACGAGGAAAAGTGTTGTCCTCTAGTCAGCTCGACAACCAGATATGCATTGTCGGCCCCTTTGCATGATGGTACAGTCAAATCTCCAGTTATCACTCACTCTTTTAACTCATTTAACATAGCCTGAGCTATAGCCTTTCTACTTTATAATATTTTTGATATTAATTGGCATGGAGAATTAAAAACAAATTTGTAGGAAAAATTCTGTGTCATCTTGTTAAATCCCATTTCAAAATATTTGCTTGCTTGATTACAAAACAAAAAAATGTTAAAATATATTTTTATGGCTAAAATGTACACGTACAGATATTGATGACTGTGAAAATGATCCATGCGAGAATGGAGGAAGTTGCACAGATGGTGTAAATAGCTACACGTGTGGATGTGTAGCTGGATACACTGGTGATAATTGTGAAACAGGTATGTTGTAAATCATATGCTATTATTATTTTCAATTTCATTCACTGTTTTTTTATGTTGATGTTGTTTAGTGATTTTTTATTATTATCATAATTACTATTGAATGTGATTTAATTTGCAACCTTTCTAAATTTGGGTATCTGAGCCTAAAACGATAGAAAGTGTTGTTCTCTAGGCAACTCAACAAACAGATATGCATTGTCGGTCTCTTTGCATGATAGTATAGCGTACAGTCAAATCCCCAGTTATCACTCAATCGTTCAGGTTTATTCAACATAGCCTGAGCTACAGTTTGTTTAGTTTACAATATTTTTGAAACTAATTGGCATGAAAAATTAAAAACAAATTTGTAAGAAAAGATATGTTTCAATCATGTTGAATCCCATTTTAAAAAATATGCTTGGTTGATTAAAAAAACAAAAAAAAATGGTAAAATATATTTTTATGGCTAAAATTTACACGTACAGATATTGATGACTGTGAAAATGATCCATGTGAGAATGGAGGAAGTTGCACAGATGGTGTAAATAGCTACACGTGTGGATGTGTAGCTGGATACACTGGTGATAATTGTGAAACAGGTATGTTGTAATTTATATGCTATTTTTAATTTTAATTTCATTCACTTTTTTTTTATGATGTTGTTTAGTGATTTTTGTATTATTACTATAATTACTATTGAATGTGAAATATTTTGCAATCTTTCGAAATTTGCGTATCAGAGCCTAAGCAAGAAAAAGTCTTGTCCTCTAGTCAAATCGACAACCAGATATGCATTGTCGGTCCCTTTGCATGATGGTACAGTCAAATCTCCAGTTATCACTCACTCTTTTAACTTCATTTAACATAGCCTGAGCTATAGCCTTCCTTGTTTACAATAATTTTGAAATTAATTGGCATAGAAAATTAAAAACAGTTTTGTAGGAAAAGTTCTGTGTCATCTTGTTAAATCCCATTTCAAAAAAATATGCTAGCTTGATTACAAAACAAAAAAATGTTAAAATATATTTTTATGGCTAAAATGTACACGTACAGATATTGATGACTGTGAAAATGATCCATGCGAGAATGGAGGAAGTTGCACAGATGGTGTAAATAGCTACACGTGTGGATGTGTAGCTGGATACACTGGTGATAATTGTGAAACAGGTATGTTGTAATTTATATGTTATTTTTAATTTCAATTTCATTCACTGTTTTTTTATGTTGATGTTGTTTAGTGATTTGTTTTTATTATCATAATTACTATTGAATGTGATTTAATTTGCAACCTTTCTAAATTTGGGTATCTGAGCCTAAAACGATAGAAAGTGTTGTCCTCTAGGCAACTCAACAAACAGATATGCATTGTCGGTCTCTTTGCATGATGGTACAGTGTACAGTCAAATCCCCAGTTATCACTCAATCGTTTAAGTTTATTCAAGATAGCCTGAGCTACAGTTTGTTCAGTTTACAATATTTTTGAAACTAATTGGCATGAAAAATTAAAAACAAATTTGTAAGAAAAGATATGTTTCAATCATGTTGAATCCCATTTTAAAAAATATGCTTGGTTGATTAAAAAAACAAAAAAAAATGGTAAAATATATTTTTATGGCTAAAATTTACACGTACAGATATTGATGACTGTGAAAATGATCCATGTGAGAATGGAGGAAGTTGCACAGATGGTGTAAATAGCTACACGTGTGGATGTGTAGCTGGATACACTGGTGATAATTGTGAAACAGGTATGTTGTAATTTATATGCTATTTTTAATTTTAATTTCATTCACTTTTTTTTTATGATGTTGTTTAGTGATTTTTGTATTATTACTATAATTACTATTGAATGTGAAATATTTTGCAATCTTTCGAAATTTGCGCATCAGAGCCTAAGCAAGAAAAAGTCTTGTCCTCTAGTCAAATCGACAACCAGATATGCATTGTCGGTCCCTTTGCATGATGGTACAGTCAAATCTCCAGTTATCACTCACTCTTTTAACTTCATTTAACATAGCCTGAGCTATAGCCTTCCTTGTTTACAATAATTTTGAAATTAATTGGCATAGAAAATTAAAAACAGTTTTGTAGGAAAAGTTCTGTGTCATCTTGTTAAATCCCATTTCAAAAAAATATGCTAGCTTGATTACAAAACAAAAAAATGTTAAAATATATTTTTATGGCTAAAATGTACACGTACAGATATTGATGACTGTGAAAATGATCCATGCGAGAATGGAGGAAGTTGCACAGATGGTGTAAATAGCTACACGTGTGGATGTGTAGCTGGATACACTGGTGATAATTGTGAAACAGGTATGTTGTAATTTATATGTTATTTTTAATTTCAATTTCATTCACTGTTTTTTTATGTTGATGTTGTTTAGTGATTTGTTTTTATTATCATAATTACTATTGAATGTGATTTAATTTGCAACCTTTCTAAATTTGGGTATCTGAGCCTAAAACGATAGAAAGTGTTGTCCTCTAGGCAACTCAACAAACAGATATGCATTGTCGGTCTCTTTGCATGATGGTACAGTGTACAGTCAAATCCCCAGTTATCACTCAATCGTTTAAGTTTATTCAAGATAGCCTGAGCTACAGTTTGTTCAGTTTACAATATTTTTGAAACTAATTGGCATGAAAAATTAAAAACAAATTTGTAAGAAAAGATATGTTTCAATCATGTTGAATCCCATTTTAAAAAATATGCTTGGTTGATTAAAAAAACAAAAAAAAATGGTAAAATATATTTTTATGGCTAAAATTTACACGTACAGATATTGATGACTGTGAAAATGATCCATGTGAGAATGGAGGAAGTTGCACAGATGGTGTAAATAGCTACACGTGTGGATGTGTAGCTGGATACACTGGTGATAATTGTGAAACAGGTATGTTGTAATTTATATGCTATTTTTAATTTTAATTTCATTCACTTTTTTTTTATGATGTTGTTTAGTGATTTTTGTATTATTACTATAATTACTATTGAATGTGAAATATTTTGCAATCTTTCGAAATTTGCGTATCAGAGCCTAAGCAAGAAAAAGTCTTGTCCTCTAGTCAAATCGACAACCAGATATGCATTGTCGGTCCCTTTGCATGATGGTACAGTCAAATCTCCAGTTATCACTCACTCTTTTAACTTCATTTAACATAGCCTGAGCTATAGCCTTCCTTGTTTACAATAATTTTGAAATTAATTGGCATAGAAAATTAAAAACAGTTTTGTAGGAAAAGTTCTGTGTCATCTTGTTAAATCCCATTTCAAAAAAATATGCTAGCTTGATTACAAAACAAAAAAATGTTAAAATATATTTTTATGGCTAAAATGTACACGTACAGATATTGATGACTGTGAAAATGATCCATGCGAGAATGGAGGAAGTTGCACAGATGGTGTAAATAGCTACACGTGTGGATGTGTAGCTGGATACACTGGTGATAATTGTGAAACAGGTATGTTGTAATTTATATGTTATTTTTAATTTCAATTTCATTCACTGTTTTTTTATGTTGATGTTGTTTAGTGATTTGTTTTTATTATCATAATTACTATTGAATGTGATTTAATTTGCAACCTTTCTAAATTTGGGTATCTGAGCCTAAAACGATAGAAAGTGTTGTCCTCTAGGCAACTCAACAAACAGATATGCATTGTCGGTCTCTTTGCATGATGGTACAGTGTACAGTCAAATCCCCAGTTATCACTCAATCGTTTAGGTTTATTCAAGATAGCCTGAGCTACAGTTTGTTTAGTTTACAATATTTTTGAAACTAATTGGCATGAAAAATTAAAAACAAATTTGTAAAAAAAGATATGTTTCAGTCATGTTGAATCCCATTTTAAAAAATATGCTTGGTTGATTAAAAAAACAACAAAAAAATGGTAAAATATATTTTTATGGCTAAAATTTACACGTACAGATATTGATGACTGTGAAAATGATCCATGTGAGAATGGAGGAAGCTGCACAGATGGTGTAAATAGCTACACGTGTGGATGTGTAGCTGGATACACTGGTGATAATTGTGAAACAGGTATGTTGTAATTTATATGCTATTTTTAATTTTAATTTCATTCACTTTTTTTTTATGATGTTGTTTAGTGATTTTTGTATTATTACTATAATTACTATTGAATGTGAAATATTTTGCAATCTTTCGAAATTTGCGTATCAGAGCCTAAGCAAGAAAAAGTCTTGTCCTCTAGTCAAATCGACAACCAGATATGCATTGTCGGTCCCTTTGCATGATGGTACAGTCAAATCTCCAGTTATCACTCACTCTTTTAACTTCATTTAACATAGCCTGAGCTATAGCCTTCCTTGTTTACAATAATTTTGAAATTAATTGGCATAGAAAATTAAAAACAGTTTTGTAGGAAAAGTTCTGTGTCATCTTGTTAAATCCCATTTCAAAAAAATATGCTAGCTTGATTACAAAACAAAAAAATGTTAAAATATATTTTTATGGCTAAAATGTACACGTACAGATATTGATGACTGTGAAAATGATCCATGCGAGAATGGAGGAAGTTGCACAGATGGTGTAAATAGCTACACGTGTGGATGTGTAGCTGGATACACTGGTGATAATTGTGAAACAGGTATGTTGTAATTTATATGTTATTTTTAATTTCAATTTCATTCACTGTTTTTTTATGTTGATGTTGTTTAGTGATTTGTTTTTATTATCATAATTACTATTGAATGTGATTTAATTTGCAACCTTTCTAAATTTGGGTATCTGAGCCTAAAACGATAGAAAGTGTTGTCCTCTAGGCAACTCAACAAACAGATATGCATTGTCGGTCTCTTTGCATGATGGTACAGTGTACAGTCAAATCCCCAGTTATCACTCAATCGTTTAAGTTTATTCAAGATAGCCTGAGCTACAGTTTGTTTAGTTTACAATATTTTTGAAACTAATTGGCATGAAAAATTAAAAACAAATTTGTAAAAAAAGATATGTTTCAGTCATGTTGAATCCCATTTTAAAAAATATGCTTGGTTGATTAAAAAAACAACAAAAAAATGGTAAAATATATTTTTATGGCTAAAATTTACACGTACAGATATTGATGACTGTGAAAATGATCCATGTGAGAATGGAGGAAGCTGCACAGATGGTGTAAATAGCTACACGTGTGGATGTGTAGCTGGATACACTGGTGATAATTGTGAAACAGGTATGTTGTAATTTATATGCTATTTTTAATTTTAATTTCATTCACTTTTTTTGTGTTGATGCTGTTTAGTGATTTTTTATTATTATTATAATTACTATTGAATGTGATATAATTTGCAACCTTTCGAAGTTTGAGTATCTGAGCCTAAAACGAGGAAAAGTGTTGTCCTCTAGTCAGCTCAACAACCAGATATGCATTTTCGGCCCCTTTGCATGATGGTACAGTCAAATCTCCAGTTATCACTCACTCTTTTAACTCATTTAACATAGCCTGAGCTAAAGCCTTCCTACTTTATAATATTTTTGATAATAATTGGCATGGAAAATTAGAAACAAATTTGTAGGAAAAGTTCTGTGTCATCTTGTTAAATCCCATTTCAAAATATTTGCTTGCTTGATTACAAAACAAAAAAATGTTAAAATATATTTTTATGGCTAAAATGTACACGTACAGATATTGATGACTGTGAAAATGATCGATGCGAGAATGGAGGAAGTTGCACAGATGGTGTAAATAGCTACACGTGTGGATGTGTAGCTGGATACACTGGTGATAATTGTGAAACAGGTATGTTGTAAATCATATGCTATTATTATTTTCAATTTCATTCACTGTCTTTTTATGTTGATATTGTTTACTGATTTTTTATTATTATCATAATTACTATTGAATGTGATTTAATTTGCAACCTTTCTAAATTTGGATATCTGAGCCTAAAACGATAGAAAGTGTTGTCCTCTAGGCAACTCAACAAACAGATATGCATTGTCGGTCTCTTTGCATGATGGTACAGTGTACAGTCAAATCTCCAGTTATCACTCAATCGTTTAAGTTTATTCAACATAGCCTGAGCTACAGTTTGTTTAGTTTACAATATTTTTGAAACTAATTGGCATGAAAAATTAAAAACAAAGTCGTAAGAAAAGATATGTTTCAATCATGTTGAATCCCATTTTTAAAAATATGCATGGTTGATTAAAAAAACAAAAAAAAATGGTAAAATATATTTTTATGGCTAAAATTTACACGTACAGATATTGATGACTGTGAAAATGATCCATGTGAGAATGGAGGAAGTTGCACAGATGGTGTAAATAGCTACACGTGTGGATGTGTAGCTGGATACACTGGTGATAATTGTGAAACAGGTATGTTGTAATTTATATGCTATTTTTAATTTCAATTTCATTCACTGTTTTTTTATGTTGATGCTGTTTGGTGATTTTTTATTATTATTATAATTACTATTGAATGTGATATAATTTGCAACCTTTCGAAGTTTGGGTATCTGAGCCTAAAACGAGGAAAAGTGTTGTCCTCTAGTCAGCTCGACAACCAGATATGCATTGTCGGCCCCTTTGCATGATGGTACAGTCAAATCCCCAGTTATCACTCATTCTTTTAACTCATTTAACATAGCCTGAGCTATAGCCTTCCTACTTTATAATATTTTTGAAATTAATTGGCATGGAAAATTAAAAACAAATTTGTAGGAAAAGTTCTGTGTCATCTTGTTAAATCCCATTTCAAAATATTTGCTTGCTTGATTACAAAACAAAAAAATGTTAAAATATATTTTTATGGCTAAAATGTACACGTACAGATATTGCTGACTGTGAAAATGATCCATGCGAGAATGGAGGAAGCTGCACAGATGGTGTAAATAGCTACACGTGTGGATGTGTAGCTGGATACACTGGTGATAATTGTGAAACAGGTATGTTGTAAATCATATGCTATTATTATTTCCAATTTCATTCACTGTTTTTTTATGTTGATGTTGTTTTAGTGATTTTTTATTATTATCATAATTACTATTGAAAGTGATTTAATTTGCAACCTTTCTAAATTTGGGTATCTGAGCCTAAAACGATAGAAAGTGTTGTCCTCTAGGCAATTCAACAAACAGATATGCATTGTCGGTCTCTTTGCATGATGGTACAGTGTACAGTCAAATCCCCAGTTATCACTCAATCGTTTAAGTTTATTCAACATAGCCTGAGCTACAGTTTGTTTAGTTTACAATATTTTTGTAACTAATTGGCATGAAAAATTAAAAACAAATTCGTAAGAAAAGATATGTTTCAATCATGTTGAATCCCATCTTTAAAAATATGCATGGTTGATTAAAAAAACAAAAAAAAATGGTAAAATATATTTTTATGGCTAAAATTTACACGTACAGATATTGATGACTGTGAAAATGATCCATGTGAGAATGGAGGAAGCTGCACAGATGGTGTAAATAGCTACACGTGTGGATGTGTAGCTGGATACACTGGTGATAATTGTGAAACAGGTATGTTGTAATTTATATGCTATTTTTAATTTTAATTTCATTCACTTTTTTTGTGTTGATGCTGTTTAGTGATTTTTTATTATTATTATAATTACTATTGAATGTGATATAATTTGCAACCTTTCGAAGTTTGGATATCTGAGCCTAAAACGAGGAAAAGTGTTGTTCTCTAGTCAGCTCGACAACCAGATATGCATTGTCGGCCCCTTTGCATGATGGTACAGTCAAATCTCCAGTTATCACTCACTCTTTTAACTCATTTAACATAGCCTGAGCTATAGCCTTCCTACTTTATAATATTTTGATATTAATTGGCATGGAAAATTAAAAACAAATTTGTAGGAAAAGTTCTGTGTCATCTTGTTAAATCCCATTTCAAAATATTTGCTTGCTTGATTACAAAACAAAAAAATGTTAAAATATATTTTTATGGCTAAAATGTACACGTACAGATATTGCTGACTGTGAAAATGATCCATGCGAGAATGGAGGAAGCTGCACAGATGGTGTAAATAGCTACACGTGTGGATGTGTAGCTGGATACACTGGTGATAATTGTGAAACAGGTATGTTGTAAATCATATGCTATTATTATTTTCAATTTCATTCACTGTTTTTTTATGTTGATGTTGTTTACTGATTTTTTATTATTATCATAATTACTATTGAATGTGATTTAATTTGCAACCTTTCTAAATTTGGATATCTGAGCCTAAAACGATAGAAAGTGTTGTCCTCTAGGCAACTCAACAAACAGATATGCATTGTCGGTCTCTTTGCATGATGGTATAGTGTACAGTCAAATCTCCAGTTATCACTCAATCGTTTAAGTTTATTCAACATAGCCTGAGCTACAGTTTGTTTAGTTTACAATATTTTTGAAACTAATTGGCATGAAAAATTAAAAACAAATTTGTAAGAAAAGATATGTTTCAATCATGTTGAATCCCATTTTAAAAAATATGCTTGGTTGATTAAAAAAACAAAAAAAAATGGTAAAATATATTTTTATGGCTAAAATTTACACGTACAGATATTGATGACTGTGAAAATGATCCATGTGAGAATGGAGGAAGTTGCACAGATGGTGTAAATAGCTACACGTGTGGATGTGTAGCTGGATACACTGGTGATAATTGTGAAACAGGTATGTTGTAATTTATATGCTATTTTTAATTTTAATTTCATTCACTTTTTTTTTATGATGTTGTTTAGTGATTTTTGTATTATTACTATAATTACTATTGAATGTGAAATATTTTGCAATCTTTCGAAATTTGCGTATCAGAGCCTAAGCAAGAAAAAGTCTTGTCCTCTAGTCAAATCGACAACCAGATATGCATTGTCGGTCCCTTTGCATGATGGTACAGTCAAATCTCCAGTTATCACTCACTCTTTTAACTTCATTTAACATAGCCTGAGCTATAGCCTTCCTTGTTTACAATAATTTTGAAATTAATTGGCATAGAAAATTAAAAACAGTTTTGTAGGAAAAGTTCTGTGTCATCTTGTTAAATCCCATTTCAAAAAAATATGCTAGCTTGATTACAAAACAAAAAAATGTTAAAATATATTTTTATGGCTAAAATGTACACGTACAGATATTGATGACTGTGAAAATGATCCATGCGAGAATGGAGGAAGTTGCACAGATGGTGTAAATAGCTACACGTGTGGATGTGTAGCTGGATACACTGGTGATAATTGTGAAACAGGTATGTTGTAATTTATATGTTATTTTTAATTTCAATTTCATTCACTGTTTTTTTATGTTGATGTTGTTTAGTGATTTGTTTTTATTATCATAATTACTATTGAATGTGATTTAATTTGCAACCTTTCTAAATTTGGGTATCTGAGCCTAAAACGATAGAAAGTGTTGTCCTCTAGGCAACTCAACAAACAGATATGCATTGTCGGTCTCTTTGCATGATGGTACAGTGTACAGTCAAATCCCCAGTTATCACTCAATCGTTTAAGTTTATTGAAGATAGCCTGAGCTACAGTTTGTTTAGTTTACAATATTTTTGAAAATAATTGGCATGAAAAATTAAAAACAAATTTGTAAGAAAAGATATGTTTCAATCATGTTGAATCCCATTTTAAAAAATATGCTTGGTTGATTAAAAAAACAAAAAAAAATGGTAAAATATATTTTTATGGCTAAAATTTACACGTACAGATATTGATGACTGTGAAAATGATCCATGTGAGAATGGAGGAAGTTGCACAGATGGTGTAAATAGCTACACGTGTGGATGTGTAGCTGGATACACTGGTGATAATTGTGAAACAGGTATGTTGTAATTTATATGCTATTTTTAATTTTAATTTCATTCACTTTTTTTGTGTTGATGCTGTTTAGTGATTTTTTATTATTATTATAATTACTATTGAATGTGATATAATTTGCAACCTTTCGAAGTTTGGGTATCTGAGCCTAAAACGAGGAAAAGTTTTGTCCTCTAGTCAGCTCAACAACCAGATATGCATTTTCGGCCCCTTTGCATGATGGTACAGTCAAATCTCCAGTTATCACTCACTCTTTTAACTCATTTAACATAGCCTGAGCTAAAGCCTTCCTACTTTATAATATTTTTGATAATAATTGGCATGGAAAATTAAAAACAGTTTTGTAGGAAAAGTTCTGTGTCATCTTGTTAAATCCCATTTCAAAAAAATATGCTAGCTTGATTACAAAACAAAAAAATGCTAAAATATATTTTTATGGCTAAAATGTACACGTACAGATATTGATGACTGTGAAAATGATCCATGCGAGAATGGAGGAAGTTGCACAGATGGTGTAAATAGCTACACGTGTGGATGTGTAGCTGGATACACTGGTGATAATTGTGAAACAGGTATGTTGTAATTTATATGTTATTTTTAATTTCAATTTCATTCACTGTTTTTTTATGTTGATGTTGTTTAGTGATTTGTTTTTATTATCATAATTACTATTGAATGTGATTTAATTTGCAACCTTTCTAAATTTGGGTATCTGAGCCTAAAACGATAGAAAGTGTTGTCCTCTAGGCAACTCAACAAACAGATATGCATTGTCGGTCTCTTTGCATGATGGTACAGTGTACAGTCAAATCCCCAGTTATCACTCAATCGTTTAAGTTTATTCAAGATAGCCTGAGCTACAGTTTGTTTAGTTTACAATATTTTTGAAACTAATTGGCATGAAAAATTAAAAACAAATTTGTAAGAAAAGATATGTTTCAATCATGTTGAATCCCATTTTAAAAAATATGCTTGGTTGATTAAAAAAAACAACAAAAAAATGGTAAAATATATTTTTATGGCTAAAATTTACACGTACAGATATTGATGACTGTGAAAATGATCCATGTGAGAATGGAGGAAGTTGCACAGATGGTGTAAATAGCTACACGTGTGGATGTGTAGCTGGATACACTGGTGATAATTGTGAAACAGGTATGTTGTAAATCATATGCTATTATTATTTCCAATTTCATTCACTGTTTTTTTATGTTGATGTTGTTTTAGTGATTTTTTATTATACTCATAATTACTATTGAATGTGATTTAATTTGCAACCTTTCTAAATTTGGGTATCTGAGCCTAAAACGATAGAATGTGTTGTCCTCTAGGCAATTCAACAAACAGATATGCATTGTCGCTCTCTTTGCATGATGGTACAGTGTACAGTCAAATCCCCAGTTATCACTCAATCGTTTAAGTTTATTCAACATAGCCTGAGCTACAGTTTGTTTAGTTTACAATATTTTTGAAACTAATTGGCATGAAAAATTAAAAACAAATTCGTAAGAAAAGATATGTTTCAATCATGTTGAATCCCATTTAAAAAAAATATGCATGGTTGATTAAAAAAACAACAAAAAAATGGTAAAATATATTTTTATGGCTAAAATTTACACGTACAGATATTGATGACTGTGAAAATGATCCATGTGAGAATGGAGGGAGTTGCACAGATGGTGTAAATAGCTACACGTGTGGATGTGTAGCTGGATACACTGGTGATAATTGTGAAACAGTTATGTTGTAATTTATATGCTATTTTTAATTTTATTTTCATTCACTGTTTTTGTATGTTGATGTTGTTTAGTGATTTTTGTATTATTATTATAATTACTATTGAATGTGATATAATTTGCAACCTTTCGAAGTTTGGGTATCTGAGCCTAAAACGAGGAAAAGTGTTGTCCTCTAGTCAGCTCGACAACCAGATATGCATTGTCGGCCCCTTTGCATGATGGTACAGTCAAATCTCCAGTTATCACTCACTCTTTTAACTCATTTAACATAGCCTGAGCTATAGCCTTTCTACTTTATAATATTTTTGATATTAATTGGCATGGAAAATTAAAAACAAATTTGTAGGAAAAATTCTGTGTCATCTTGTTAAATCCCATTTCAAAATATTTGCTTGCTTGATTACAAAACAAAAAAATGTTAAAATATATTTTTATGGCTAAAATGTACACGTACAGATATTGATGACTGTGAAAATGATCCATGCGAGAATGGAGGAAGTTGCACAGATGGTGTAAATAGCTACACGTGTGGATGTGTAGCTGGATACACTGGTGATAATTGTGAAACAGGTATGTTGTAAATCATATGCTATTATTATTTTCAATTTCATTCACTGTTTTTTTATGTTGATGTTGTTTAGTGATTTTTTATTATTATCATAATTACTATTGAATGTGATTTAATTTGCAACCTTTCTAAATTTGGGTATCTGAGCCTAAAACGATAGAAAGTGTTGTCCTCTAGGCAACTCAACAAACAGATATGCATTGTCGGTCTCTTTGCATGATAGTATAGCGTACAGTCAAATCCCCAGTTATCACTCAATCGTTCAGGTTTATTCAACATAGCCTGAGCTACAGTTTGTTTAGTTTACAATATTTTTGAAACTAATTGGCATGAAAAATTAAAAACAAATTTGTAAGAAAAGATATGTTTCAATCATGTTGAATCCCATTTTAAAAAATATGCTTGGTTGATTAAAAAAACAAACAAAAATGGTAAAATATATTTTTATGGCTAAAATTTACACGTACAGATATTGATGACTGTGAAAATGATCCATGTGAGAATGGAGGAAGTTGCACAGATGGTGTAAATAGCTACACGTGTGGATGTGTAGCTGGATACACTGGTGATAATTGTGAAACAGGTATGTTGTAATTTATATGCTATTTTTAATTTTAATTTCATTCACTTTTTTTTTATGATGTTGTTTAGTGATTTTTGTATTATTACTATAATTACTATTGAATGTGAAATATTTTGCAATCTTTCGAAATTTGCGTATCAGAGCCTAAGCAAGAAAAAGTCTTGTCCTCTAGTCAAATCGACAACCAGATATGCATTGTCGGTCCCTTTGCATGATGGTACAGTCAAATCTCCAGTTATCACTCACTCTTTTAACTTCATTTAACATAGCCTGAGCTATAGCCTTCCTTGTTTACAATAATTTTGAAATTAATTGGCATAGAAAATTAAAAACAGTTTTGTAGGAAAAGTTCTGTGTCATCTTGTTAAATCCCATTTCAAAAAAATATGCTAGCTTGATTACAAAACAAAAAAATGTTAAAATATATTTTTATGGCTAAAATGTACACGTACAGATATTGATGACTGTGAAAATGATCCATGCGAGAATGGAGGAAGTTGCACAGATGGTGTAAATAGCTACACGTGTGGATGTGTAGCTGGATACACTGGTGATAATTGTGAAACAGGTATGTTGTAATTTATATGTTATTTTTAATTTCAATTTCATTCACTGTTTTTTTATGTTGATGTTGTTTAGTGATTTGTTTTTATTATCATAATTACTATTGAATGTGATTTAATTTGCAACCTTTCTAAATTTGGGTATCTGAGCCTAAAACGATAGAAAGTGTTGTCCTCTAGGCAACTCAACAAACAGATATGCATTGTCGGTCTCTTTGCATGATGGTACAGTGTACAGTCAAATCCCCAGTTATCACTCAATCGTTTAAGTTTATTCAAGATAGCCTGAGCTACAGTTTGTTCAGTTTACAATATTTTTGAAACTAATTGGCATGAAAAATTAAAAACAAATTTGTAAGAAAAGATATGTTTCAATCATGTTGAATCCCATTTTAAAAAATATGCTTGGTTGATTAAAAAAACAAAAAAAAATGGTAAAATATATTTTTATGGCTAAAATTTACACGTACAGATATTGATGACTGTGAAAATGATCCATGTGAGAATGGAGGAAGTTGCACAGATGGTGTAAATAGCTACACGTGTGGATGTGTAGCTGGATACACTGGTGATAATTGTGAAACAGGTATGTTGTAATTTATATGCTATTTTTAATTTTAATTTCATTCACTTTTTTTTTATGATGTTGTTTAGTGATTTTTGTATTATTACTATAATTACTATTGAATGTGAAATATTTTGCAATCTTTCGAAATTTGCGTATCAGAGCCTAAGCAAGAAAAAGTCTTGTCCTCTAGTCAAATCGACAACCAGATATGCATTGTCGGTCCCTTTGCATGATGGTACAGTCAAATCTCCAGTTATCACTCACTCTTTTAACTTCATTTAACATAGCCTGAGCTATAGCCTTCCTTGTTTACAATAATTTTGAAATTAATTGGCATAGAAAATTAAAAACAGTTTTGTAGGAAAAGTTCTGTGTCATCTTGTTAAATCCCATTTCAAAAAAATATGCTAGCTTGATTACAAAACAAAAAAATGTTAAAATATATTTTTATGGCTAAAATGTACACGTACAGATATTGATGACTGTGAAAATGATCCATGCGAGAATGGAGGAAGTTGCACAGATGGTGTAAATAGCTACACGTGTGGATGTGTAGCTGGATACACTGGTGATAATTGTGAAACAGGTATGTTGTAATTTATATGTTATTTTTAATTTCAATTTCATTCACTGTTTTTTTATGTTGATGTTGTTTAGTGATTTGTTTTTATTATCATAATTACTATTGAATGTGATTTAATTTGCAACCTTTCTAAATTTGGGTATCTGAGCCTAAAACGATAGAAAGTGTTGTCCTCTAGGCAACTCAACAAACAGATATGCATTGTCGGTCTCTTTGCATGATGGTACAGTGTACAGTCAAATCCCCAGTTATCACTCAATCGTTTAAGTTTATTCAAGATAGCCTGAGCTACAGTTTGTTTAGTTTACAATATTTTTGAAACTAATTGGCATGAAAAATTAAAAACAAATTTGTAAAAAAAGATATGTTTCAGTCATGTTGAATCCCATTTTAAAAAATATGCTTGGTTGATTAAAAAAACAACAAAAAAATGGTAAAATATATTTTTATGGCTAAAATTTACACGTACAGATATTGATGACTGTGAAAATGATCCATGTGAGAATGGAGGAAGCTGCACAGATGGTGTAAATAGCTACACGTGTGGATGTGTAGCTGGATACACTGGTGATAATTGTGAAACAGGTATGTTGTAATTTATATGCTATTTTTAATTTTAATTTCATTCACTTTTTTTTTATGATGTTGTTTAGTGATTTTTGTATTATTACTATAATTACTATTGAATGTGAAATATTTTGCAATCTTTCGAAATTTGCGTATCAGAGCCTAAGCAAGAAAAAGTCTTGTCCTCTAGTCAAATCGACAACCAGATATGCATTGTCGGTCCCTTTGCATGATGGTACAGTCAAATCTCCAGTTATCACTCACTCTTTTAACTTCATTTAACATAGCCTGAGCTATAGCCTTCCTTGTTTACAATAATTTTGAAATTAATTGGCATAGAAAATTAAAAACAGTTTTGTAGGAAAAGTTCTGTGTCATCTTGTTAAATCCCATTTCAAAAAAATATGCTAGCTTGATTACAAAACAAAAAAATGTTAAAATATATTTTTATGGCTAAAATGTACACGTACAGATATTGATGACTGTGAAAATGATCCATGCAAGAATGGAGGAAGTTGCACAGATGGTGTAAATAGCTACACGTGTGGATGTGTAGCTGGATACACTGGTGATAATTGTGAAACAGGTATGTTGTAATTTATATGTTATTTTTAATTTCAATTTCATTCACTGTTTTTTTATGTTGATGTTGTTTAGTGATTTGTTTTTATTATCATAATTACTATTGAATGTGATTTAATTTGCAACCTTTCTAAATTTGGGTATCTGAGCCTAAAACGATAGAAAGTGTTGTCCTCTAGGCAACTCAACAAACAGATATGCATTGTCGGTCTCTTTGCATGATGGTACAGTGTACAGTCAAATCCCCAGTTATCACTCAATCGTTTAAGTTTATTCAAGATAGCCTGAGCTACAGTTTGTTTAGTTTACAATATTTTTGAAACTAATTGGCATGAAAAATTAAAAACAAATTTGTAAAAAAAGATATGTTTCAGTCATGTTGAATCCCATTTTAAAAAATATGCTTGGTTGATTAAAAAAACAACAAAAAAATGGTAAAATATATTTTTATGGCTAAAATTTACACGTACAGATATTGATGACTGTGAAAATGATCCATGTGAGAATGGAGGAAGCTGCACAGATGGTGTAAATAGCTACACGTGTGGATGTGTAGCTGGATACACTGGTGATAATTGTGAAACAGGTATGTTGTAATTTATATGCTATTTTTAATTTTAATTTCATTCACTTTTTTTGTGTTGATGCTGTTTAGTGATTTTTTATTATTATTATAATTACTATTGAATGTGATATAATTTGCAACCTTTCGAAGTTTGAGTATCTGAGCCTAAAACGAGGAAAAGTGTTGTCCTCTAGTCAGCTCAACAACCAGATATGCATTTTCGGCCCCTTTGCATGATGGTACAGTCAAATCTCCAGTTATCACTCACTCTTTTAACTCATTTAACATAGCCTGAGCTAAAGCCTTCCTACTTTATAATATTTTTGATAATAATTGGCATGGAAAATTAGAAACAAATTTGTAGGAAAAGTTCTGTGTCATCTTGTTAAATCCCATTTCAAAATATTTGCTTGCTTGATTACAAAACAAAAAAATGTTAAAATATATTTTTATGGCTAAAATGTACACGTACAGATATTGATGACTGTGAAAATGATCGATGCGAGAATGGAGGAAGTTGCACAGATGGTGTAAATAGCTACACGTGTGGATGTGTAGCTGGATACACTGGTGATAATTGTGAAACAGGTATGTTGTAAATCATATGCTATTATTATTTTCAATTTCATTCACTGTCTTTTCATGTTGATGTTGTTTACTGATTTTTTATTATTATCATAATTACTATTGAATGTGATTTAATTTGCAACCTTTCTAAATTTGGATATCTGAGCCTAAAACGATAGAAAGTTTTGTCCTCTAGGCAACTCAACAAACAGATATGCATTGTCGGTCTCTTTGCATGATGGTACAGTGTACAGTCAAATCTCCAGTTATCACTCAATCGTTTAAGTTTATTCAACATAGCCTGAGCTACAGTTTGTTTAGTTTACAATATTTTTGAAACTAATTGGCATGAAAAATTAAAAACAAAGTCGTAAGAAAAGATATGTTTCAATCATGTTGAATCCCATTTTTAAAAATATGCATGGTTGATTAAAAAAACAAAAAAAAATGGTAAAATATATTTTTATGGCTAAAATTTACACGTACAGATATTGATGACTGTGAAAATGATCCATGTGAGAATGGAGGAAGTTGCACAGATGGTGTAAATAGCTACACGTGTGGATGTGTAGCTGGATACACTGGTGATAATTGTGAAACAGGTATGTTGTAATTTATATGCTATTTTTAATTTCAATTTCATTCACTGTTTTTTTATGTTGATGCTGTTTGGTGATTTTTTATTATTATTATAATTACTATTGAATGTGATATAATTTGCAACCTTTCGAAGTTTGGGTATCTGAGCCTAAAACGAGGAAAAGTGTTGTCCTCTAGTCAGCTCGACAACCAGATATGCATTGTCGGCCCCTTTGCATGATGGTACAGTCAAATCCCCAGTTATCACTCATTCTTTTAACTCATTTAACATAGCCTGAGCTATAGCCTTCCTACTTTATAATATTTTTGAAATTAATTGGCATGGAAAATTAAAAACAAATTTGTAGGAAAAGTTCTGTGTCATCTTGTTAAATCCAATTTCAAAATATTTGCTTGCTTGATTACAAAACAAAAAAATGTTAAAATATATTTTTATGGCTAAAATGTACACGTACAGATATTGCTGACTGTGAAAATGATCCATGCGAGAATGGAGGAAGCTGCACAGATGGTGTAAATAGCTACACGTGTGGATGTGTAGCTGGATACACTGGTGATAATTGTGAAACAGGTATGTTGTAAATCATATGCTATTATTATTTCCTATTTCATTCACTGTTTTTTTATGTTGATGTTGTTTTAGTGATTTTTTATTATTATCATAATTACTATTGAAAGTGATTTAATTTGCAACCTTTCTAAATTTGGGTATCTGAGCCTAAAACGATAGAAAGTGTTGTCCTCTAGGCAATTCAACAAACAGATATGCATTGTCGGTCTCTTTGCATGATGGTACAGTGTACAGTCAAATCCCCAGTTATCACTCAATCGTTTAAGTTTATTCAACATAGCCTGAGCTACAGTTTGTTTAGTTTACAATATTTTTGTAACTAATTGGCATGAAAAATTAAAAACAAATTCGTAAGAAAAGATATGTTTCAATCATGTTGAATCCCATCTTTAAAAATATGCATGGTTGATTAAAAAAACAAAAAAAAATGGTAAAATATATTTTTATGGCTAAAATTTACACGTACAGATATTGATGACTGTGAAAATGATCCATGTGAGAATGGAGGAAGCTGCACAGATGGTGTAAATAGCTACACGTGTGGATGTGTAGCTGGATACACTGGTGATAATTGTGAAACAGGTATGTTGCAATTTATATGCTATTTTTAATTTTAATTTCATTCACTTTTTTTGTGTTGATGCTGTTTAGTGATTTTTTATTATTATTATAATTACTATTGAATGTGATATAATTTGCAACCTTTCGAAGTTTGGATATCTGAGCCTAAAACGAGGAAAAGTGTTGTTCTCTAGTCAGCTCGACAACCAGATATGCATTGTCGGCCCCTTTGCATGATGGTACAGTCAAATCTCCAGTTATCACTCACTCTTTTAACTCATTTAACATAGCCTGAGCTATAGCCTTCCTACTTTAAAATATTTTGATATTAATTGGCATGGAAAATTAAAAACAAATTTGTAGGAAAAGTTCTGTGTCATCTTGTTAAATCCCATTTCAAAATATTTGCTTGCTTGATTACAAAACAAAAAAATGTTAAAATATATTTTTATGGCTAAAATGTACACGTACAGATATTGCTGACTGTGAAAATGATCCATGCGAGAATGGAGGAAGCTGCACAGATGGTGTAAATAGCTACACGTGTGGATGTGTAGCTGGATACACTGGTGATAATTGTGAAACAGGTATGTTGTAAATCATATGCTATTATTATTTTCAATTTCATTCACTGTTTTTTTATGTTGATGTTGTTTACTGATTTTTTATTATTATCATAATTACTATTGAATGTGATTTAATTTGCAACCTTTCTAAATTTGGATATCTGAGCCTAAAACGATAGAAAGTGTTGTCCTCTAGGCAACTCAACAAACAGATATGCATTGTCGGTCTCTTTGCATGATGGTATAGTGTACAGTCAAATCTCCAGTTATCACTCAATCGTTTAAGTTTATTCAACATAGCCTGAGCTACAGTTTGTTTAGTTTACAATATTTTTGAAACTAATTGGCATGAAAAATTAAAAACAAATTTGTAAGAAAAGATATGTTTCAATCATGTTGAATCCCATTTTAAAAAATATGCTTGGTTGATTAAAAAAACAACAAAAAAATGGTAAAATATATTTTTATGGCTAAAATTTACACGTACAGATATTGATGACTGTGAAAATGATCCATGTGAGAATGGAGGAAGTTGCACAGATGGTGTAAATAGCTACACGTGTGGATGTGTAGCTGGATACACTGGTGATAATTGTGAAACAGGTATGTTGTAATTTATATGCTATTTTTAATTTCAATTTCATTCACTGTTTTTTTTTGTTGATGCTGTTTGGTGATTTTTTATTATTATTATAATTACTATTGAATGTGATATAATTTGCAACCTTTCGAAGTTTGGGTATCTGAGCCTAAAACGAGGAAAAGTGTTGTCCTCTAGTCAGCTCGACAACCAGATATGCTTTGTCGGCCCCTTTGCATGATGGTACAGTCAAATCCCCAGTTATCACTCCCTCTTTTAACTCATTTAACATAGCCTGAGCTATAGCCTTCCTACTTTATAATATTTTTGAAATTAATTGGCATGGAAAATTAAAAACAAATTTGTAGGAAAAGTTCTGTTTCATCTTGCTAAATCTCATTTCAAAATATTTGCTTGCTTGATTACAAAACAAAAAAATGTTAAAATATATTTTTATGGCTAAAATGTACACGTACAGATATTGATGACTGTGAAAATGATCCATGCGAGAATGGAGGAAGCTGCACAGATGGTGTAAATAGCTACACGTGTGGATGTGTAGCTGGATACACTGGTGATAATTGTGAAACAGGTATGTTGTAAATCATATGCTATTATTATTTCCAATTTCATTCACTGTTTTTTTATGTTGATGTTGTTTTAGAGATTTTTTATTATTATCATAATTACTATTGAATGTGATTTAATTTGCAACCTTTCGAAATTTGGGTATCTGAGCCTAAAACGATAGAAAGTGTTGTCCTCTAGGCAATTCAACAAACAGATATGCATTGTCGGTCTCTTTGCATGATGGTACAGTGTACAGTCAAATCCCCAGTTATCACTCAATCGTTTAAGTTTATTCAACATAGCCTGAGCTACGGTTTGTTTAGTTTACAATATTTTTGAAACTAATTGGCATGAAAAATTAAAAACAAAGTCGTAAGAAAAGATATGTTTCAATCATGTTGAATCCCATTTTTAAAAATATGCATGGTTGATTAAAAAAACAAAAAAAAATGGTAAAATATATTTTTATGGCTAAAATTTACACGTACAGATATTGATGACTGTGAAAATGATCCATGTGAGAATGGAGGAAGTTGCACAGATGGTGTAAATAGCTACACGTGTGGATGTGTAGCTGGATACACTGGTGATAATTGTGAAACAGGTATGTTGTAATTTATATGCTATTTTTAATTTCAATTTCATTCACTGTTTTTTTATGTTGATGCTGTTTTTTGATTTTTTATTATTATTATAATTACTATTGAATGTGATATAATTTGCAACCTTTCGAAGTCTGAGTATCTGAGCCTAAAACGAGGAAAAGTGTTGTCCTCTAGTCAGCTCAACAACCAGATATGCATTTTCGGCCCCTTTGCATGATGGTACAGTCAAATCTCCAGTTATCACTCACTCTTTTAACTCATTTAACATAGCCTGAGCTAAAGCCTTCCTACTTTATAATATTTTTGATAATAATTGGCATGGAAAATTAGAAACAAATTTGTAGGAAAAGTTCTGTGTCATCTTGTTAAATCCCATTTCAAAATATTTGCTTGCTTGATTACAAAACAAAAAAATGTTAAAATATATTTTTATGGCTAAAATGTACACGTACAGATATTGATGACTGTGAAAATGATCGATGCGAGAATGGAGGAAGTTGCACAGATGGTGTAAATAGCTACACGTGTGGATGTGTAGCTGGATACACTGGTGATAATTGTGAAACAGGTATGTTGTAAATCATATGCTATTATTATTTCCAATTTCATTCACTGTTTTTTTATGTTGATGTTGTTTTAGTGATTTTTTATTATTATCATAATTACTATTGAATGTGATTTAATTTGCAACCTTTCTAAATTTGGGTATCTGAGCCTAAAACGATAGAAAGTGTTGTCGTCTAGGCAATTCAACAAACAGATATGCATTGTCGGTCTCTTTGCATGATGGTACAGTGTACAGTCAAATCCCCAGTTATCACTCAATCGTTTAAGTTAATTCAACATAGCCTGAGCTACAGTTTGTTTAGTTTACAATATTTTTGTAACTAATTGGCATGAAAAATTAAAAACAAATTCGTAAGAAAAGATATGTTTCAATCATGTTGAATCCCATCTTTAAAAATATGCATGGTTGATTAAAAAAACAAAAAAAAATGGTAAAATATATTTTTATGGCTAAAATTTACACGTACAGATATTGATGACTGTGAAAATGATCCATGTGAGAATGGAGGAAGTTGCACAGATGGTGTAAATAGCTACACGTGTGGATGTGTAGCTGGATACACTGGTGATAATTGTGAAACAGGTATGTTGTAATTTATATGCTATTTTTAATTTCAATTTCATTCACTGTTTTTTTATGTTGATGCTGTTTGGTGATTTTTTATTATTATTATAATTACTATTGAATGTGATATAATTTGCAACCTTTCGAAGTTTGGGTATCTGAGCCTAAAACGAGGAAAAGTGTTGTCCTCTAGTCAGCTCGACAACCAGATATGCATTGTCGGCCCCTTTGCATGATGGTACAGTCAAATCCCCAGTTATCACTCACTCTTTTAACTCATTTAACATAGCCTGAGCTATAGCCTTCCTACTTTATAATATTTTTGAAATTAATTGGCATGGAAAATTAAAAACAAATTTGTAGGAAAAGTTCTGTGTCATCTTGTTAAATCCCATTTCAAAATATTTGCTTGCTTGATTACAAAACAAAAAAATGTTAAAATATATTTTTATGGCTAAAATGTACACGTACAGATATTGATGACTGTGAAAATGATCCATGCGAGAATGGAGGAAGCTGCACAGATGGTGTAAATAGCTACACGTGTGGATGTGTAGCTGGATACACTGGTGATAATTGTGAAACAGGTATGTTGTAAATCATATGCTATTATTATTTCCAATTTCATTCACTGTTTTTTTATGTTGATGTTGTTTTAGTGATTTTTTATTATTATCATAATTACTATTGAATGTGATTTAATTTGCAACCTTTCTAAATTTGGGTATCTGAGCCTAAAACGATAGAAAGTGTTGTCCTCTAGGCAATTCAACAAACAGATATGCATTGTCGGTCTCTTTGCATGATGGTACAGTGTACAGTCAAATCCCCAGTTATCACTCAATCGTTTAAGTTTATTCAACATAGCCTGAGCTACAGTTTGTTTAGTTTACAATATTTTTGTAACTAATTGGCATGAAAAATTAAAAACAAATTCGTAAGAAAACATATGTTTCAATCATGTTGAATCCCATTATTAAAAATATGCATGGTTGATTAAAAAAACAACAAAAAAATGGTAAAATATATTTTTATGGCTAAAATTTACACGTACAGATATTGATGACTGTGAAAATGATCCATGTGAGAATGGAGGAAGTTGCACAGATGGTGTAAATAGCTACACGTGTGGATGTGTAGCTGGATACACTGGTGATAATTGTGAAACAGGTATGTTGTAATTTATATGCTATTTTTAATTTCAATTTCATTCACTGTTTTTTTATGTTGATGCTGTTTGGTGATTTATTATTATTATTATAATTACTATTGAATGTGATATAATTTGCAACCTTTCGAAGTTTGGATATCTGAGCCTAAAACGAAGAAAAGTGTTGTTCTCTAGTCAGCTCGACAACCAGATATGCATTGTCGGCCCCTTTGCATGATGGTACAGTCAAATCTCCAGTTATCACTCACTCTTTTAACTCATTTAACATAGCCTGAGCTATAGCCTTCCTACTTTATAATATTTTGATATTAATTGGCATGGAAAATTAAAAACAAATTTGTAGGAAAAGTTCTGTGTCATCTTGTTAAATCCAATTTCAAAATATTTGCTTGCTTGATTACAAAACAAAAAAATGTTAAAATATATTTTTATGGCTAAAATGTACACGTACAGATATTGATGACTGTGAAAATGATCCATGCGAGAATGGAGGAAGTTGCACAGATGGTGTAAATAGCTACACGTGTGGATGTGTAGCTGGATACACTGGTGATAATTGTGAAACAGGTATGTTGTAATTTATATGCTATTATTATTTCCAATTTCATTCACTTTTTTTTATGATGATATTGTTTAGTGATTTTTTTATTATTACTATAATTACTATTGAATGTGAAATATTTTGCAATCTTTCGAAATTTGTGTATCAGAGCCTAAGCAAGAAAAAGTGTTGTCCTCTAGGCAAATCGACAACCAGATATGCATTGTCGGTCCCTTTGCATGATGGTACAGTCAAATCTCCAGTTATCACTCACTCTTTTAACTTCATTTAACATAGCCTGAGCTATAGCCTTCCTTGTTTACAATAATTTTGAAATTAATTGGCATAGAAAATTAAAAACAGTTTTGTAGGAAAGTTCTGTGTCATCTTGTTAAATCCCATTTCAAAAAAATATGCTAGCTTGATTACAAAAAAAAAATGTTAAAATATATTTTTATGGCAAAAATTCACACGTACAGATATTGATGACTGTGAAAATGATCCATGTGAGAATGGAGGAAGTTGCACAGATGATGTAAATAGCTACACGTGTGGATGTGTAGCTGGATACACTGGTGATAATTGTGAAACTGGTATGTTGTAAATTATATGCTATTTTTAATTTTAATTTCATTCACTTTTTTTATGTTGATGTTGTTTAGTGATTTTTGTATTATTACTATAATTACTATTGAATGTGAAATATTTTGCAATCTTTCGAAATTTGCGTATTAGAGCCTAAGCAAGAAAAAGTCTTATCCTCTAGGCAAATCGACAACCAGATATGCATTGTCGGTCCCTTTGCATGATGGTACAGTCAAATCTCCAGTTATCACTCACTCTTTTAACTTCATTTAACATATCCTGAACTATAGCCTTCCTTGTTTAAAATATTTTTGAAAATAATTGGCATGGAAAATTAAAAAACAATTTTGTAGGAAAAGTTCTGTGTCATCTCGTTAAATCCCATTTTAAAAAAATACGCTTGCTTGATTACAAAACAAAAAAATGTTAAAATATATTTTTATGGCTAAAATGTACACGTACAGATATTGATGACTGTGAAAATGATCCATGTGAGAATGGAGGAAGCTGCACAGATGGTGTAAATAGCTACACGTGTGGATGTGTAGCTGGATACACTGGTGATAATTGTGAAACAGGTATGTTGTAATTTATATGCTATTTTTAATTTTATTCACTGTTTTTTTATGTTGATGTTGTTTACTGATTTTTTATTATTATCATAATTACTATTGAATGTGATTTAATTTGCAACCTTTCGAAATTTGGGTATCTGAGCCTAAAACGATAGAAAGTGTTGTCCTCTAGGCAACTCAGCAAACAGATATGCATTGTCGGTCTCTTTGCATGATGGTACAGTGTACAGTCAAATCCCCAGTTATCACTCAATCGTTTAAGTTTATTCAACATAGCCTGAGCTACAGTTTGTTTAGTTTACAATATTTTCGAAACCAATTGGCATGAAAAATTAAAAACAAATTCGTAAGAAAAGATATGTTTCAATCATGTTAAATCCCATTTTAAAGATATGCTTGGTTGATTAAAAAAACAACAACAAAATGGTAAAATATATTTTTATGGCTAAAATTTACACGTACAGATATTGATGACTGTGAAAATGATCCATGTGAGAATGGAGGAAGCTGCACAGATGGTGTAAATAGCTACACGTGTGGATGTGTAGCTGGATACACTGGTGATAATTGTGAAACAGGTATGTTGTAATTTATATGCTATTTTTAATTTTAATTTCATTCACTTTTTTTTATGATGATATTGTTTAGTGATTTTTTTATTATTACTATAATTACTATTGAATGTGAAATATTTTGCAATCTTTCGAAATTTGTGTATCAGAGCCTAAGCAAGAAAAAGTGTTGTCCTCTAGGCAAATCGACAACCAGATATGCATTGTCGGTCCCTTTGCATGATGGTACAGTCAAATCTCCAGTTATCACTCACTCTTTTAACCTTATTTAACATAGCCTGAGCTATAGCCTTCCTTGTTTACAATAATTTTGAAATTAATTGGCATAGAACATTAAAAACAGTTTTGTAGGAAAAGTTCTGTGTCATCTTGTTAAATCCCATTTCAAAAAAATATGCTTGCTTGATTACAAAAAAAAAATGTTAAAATATATTTTTATGGCAAAAATTCACACGTACAGATATTGATGACTGTGAAAATGATCCATGTGAGAATGGAGGAAGTTGCACAGATGATGTAAATAGCTACACGTGTGGATGTGTAGCTGGATACACTGGTGATAATTGTGAAACAGGTATGTTGTAAATTATATGCTATTTTTAATTTTAATTTCATTCACTTTTTTTATGTTGATGTTGTTTAGTGATTTTTGTATTATTACTATAATTACTATTGAATGTGAAATATTTTGCAATCTTTCGAAATTTGCGTATCAGAGCCTAAGCAAGAAAAAGTCTTATCCTCTAGGCAAATCGACAACCAGATATGCATTGTCGGTCCCTTTGCATGATGGTACAGTCAAATCTCCAGTTATCACTCACTCTTTTAACTTCATTTAACATATCCTGAACTATAGCCTTCCTTGTTTAAAATATTTTTGAAAATAATTGGCATGGAAAATTAAAAAACAATTTTGTAGGAAAAGTTCTGTGTCATCTCGTTAAATCCCATTTTAAAAAAATACGCTTGCTTGATTACAAAACAAAAAAATGTTAAAATATATTTTTATGGCTAAAATGTACACGTACAGATATTGATGACTGTGAAAATGATCCATGTGAGAATGGAGGAAGCTGCACAGATGGTGTAAATAGCTACACGTGTGGATGTGTAGCTGGATACACTGGTGATAATTGTGAAACAGGTATGTTGTAATTTATATGCTATTTTTAATTTTATTCACTGTTTTTTTATGTTGATGTTGTTTACTGATTTTTTATTATTATCATAATTACTATTGAATGTGATTTAATTTGCAACCTTTCGAAATTTGGGTATCTGAGCCTAAAACGATAGAAAGTGTTGTCCTCTAGGCAACTCAGCAAACAGATATGCATTGTCGGTCTCTTTGCATGATGGTACAGTGTACAGTCAAATCCCCAGTTATCACTCAATCGTTTAAGTTTATTCAACATAGCCTGAGCTACAGTTTGTTTAGTTTACAATATTTTCGAAACCAATTGGCATGAAAAATTAAAAACAAATTCGTAAGAAAAGATATGTTTCAATCATGTTAAATCCCATTTTAAAAATATGCTTGGTTGATTAAAAAAAACAACAAAAAAATGGTAAAATATATTTTTATGGCTAAAATTTACACGTACAGATATTGATGACTGTGAAAATGATCCATGTGAGAATGGAGGAAGCTGCACAGATGGTGTAAATAGCTACACGTGTGGATGTGTAGCTGGATACACTGGTGATAATTGTGAAACAGGTATGTTGTAATTTATATGCTATTTTTAATTTTAATTTCACCCACTTTTTTTATGTTGATATTGTTTAGTGATATTTGTATTATTACTATAATTACTATTGAATGTGAAATATTTTGCAATCTTTCGAAATTTGTGTATCAGAGCCTAAGCAAGAAAAAGTCTTGTCCTCTAGGCAAATCGACAACCAGATATGCATTGTCGGTCCTTTTGCATGATGGTACAGTCAAATCTCCAGTTATCACTCACTCTTTTAACTTCATTTAACATATCCTGAGCTATAGCCTTCCTTGTTTAAAATATTTTTGAAATTTATTGGCATGGAAAATTAAAAAACAATTTTGTAGGAAAAGTTCTGTGTCATCTCGTTAAATCCCATTTTAAAAAATACGCTTGCTTGATTACAAAACAAAAAAATGTTAAAATATATTTTTATGGCTAAAATGTACACGTACAGATATTGATGACTGTGAAAATGATCCATGTGAGAATGGAGGAAGCTGCACAGATGGTGTAAATAGCTACACGTGTGGATGTGTAGCTGGATACACTGGTGATAATTGTGAAACAGGTATGTTGTAATTTATATGCTATTTTTAATTTTAATTTTATTCACTGTTTTTTTATGTTGATGTTGTTTAGTGATTTTTTATTATTATCATAATTACTATTGAATGTGATTTAATTTGCAACCTTTCGAAACTTGGGTATCTGAGCCTAAAACGATAGAAAGTGTTGTCCTCTAGGCAACTCAACAAACAGATATGCATTGTCGGTCTCTTTGCATGATGGTACAGTGTACAATCAAATCCCCAGTTATCACTCAATCGTTTAAGTTTATTCAACATAGCCTGAGCTACAGTTTGTTTAGTTTACAATATTTTCGAAACCAATTGGCATGAAAAATTAAAAACAAATTCGTAAGAAAAGATATGTTTCAATCATGTTAAATCCCATTTTAAAAATATGCTTGGTTGATTAAAAAAAACAACAAAAAAATGGTAAAATATATTTTTATGGCTAAAATTTACACTTACAGATATTGATGACTGTGAAAATGATCCATGTGAGAATGGAGGAAGCTGCACAGATGGTGTAAATAGCTACACGTGTGGATGTGTAGCTGGATACACTGGTGATAATTGTGAAACAGGTATGTTGTAAATCATTTGCTATTTTTAATTTCAATTTCATTCACTGTTTTTTTATGTTGATGCTGTTTGGTGATTTTTTATTATTATTATAATTACTATTGAATGTGATATCATTTGCAACCTTTCGAAGTTTGGGTATCTGAGCCTAAAACGAGGAAAAGTGTTGTCCTCTAGTCAGCTCGACAACCAGATATGCATTGTCGGCCCCTTTGCATGATGGTACAGACAAATCCCCAGTTATCACTCACTCTTTTAACTTATTTAACATAGCCTGAGCTATAGCCTTCCTACTTTATAATATTTTTGAAATTAATTGGCATGGAAAATTAAAAAAAAAATTGTAGGAAAAGTTCTGTGTCATCTTGTTAAATCCCATTTCAAAATATTTACTTGCTTGATTACAAAACAAAAAAATGTTAAAATATATTTTTATGGCTAAAATGTACACGTACAGATATTGATGACTGTGAAAATGATCCATGCGAGAATGGAGGAAGCTGCACAGATGGTGTAAATAGCTACACGTGTGGATGTGTAGCTGGATACACTGGTGATAATTGTGAAACAGGTATGTTGTAAATCATATGCTATTATTATTTCCAATTTCATTCACTGTTTTTTTATGTTGATGTTGTTTTAGTGATTTTTTATTATTATCATAATTACTATTGAATGTGATTTAATTTGCAACCTTTCTAAATTTGGGTATCTGAGCCTAAAACGATAGAAAGTGTTGTCCTCTAGGCAATTCAACAAACAGATATGCATTGTCGGTCTCTTTGCATGATGGTACAGTGTACAGTCAAATCCCCAGTTATCACTCAATCGTTTAAGTTTATTTAACATAGCCTGAGCTACAGTTTGTTTAGTTTACAATATTTTTGAAACTAATTGGCATGAAAAATTAAAAACAAATTCGTAAGAAAAGATATGTTTCAATCATGTTAAATCCCATTTTTAAAAATATGCATGGTTGCTTAAAAAAACAACAACATAATGGTAAAATATATTTTTATGGCTAAAATTTACACGTACAGATATTGATGACTGTGAAAATGATCCATGTGAGAATGGAGGAAGTTGCACAGATGGTGTAAATAGCTACACGTGTGGATGTGTAGCTGGATACACTGGTGATAATTGTGAAACAGGTATGTTGTAATTTATATGCTATTTTTAATTTCAACTTCATTCACTGTTTTTTATGTTGATGCTGTTTGGTGATTTTTTATCATTATTATAATTACTACTGAATGTGATATAATTTGCAACCTTTCGAAGTTTGGGTATCTGAGCCTAAAACGAGGAAAAGTGTTGTCCTCTAGTCAGCTCGACAACCAGATATGCATTGTCGGCCCCTCTGCATGATGGTACAGTCAAATCCCCAGTTATCACTCACTCTTTTAACTCATTTAACATAGCCTGAGCTATAGCCTTCCTACTTTATAATATTTTTGAAATTAATTGGCATGGAAAATTAAAACCAAATTTGTAGGAAAAGTTCTGTGTCATCTTGTTAAATCCCGTTTCAAAATATTTGCTTGCTTGATTACAAAACAAAAAAATGCTAAAATATATTTTTATGGCTAAAATGTACACGTACAGATATTGATGACTGTGAAAATGATCCATGCGAGAATGGAGGAAGCTGCACAGATGGTGTAAATAGCTACACGTGTGGATGTGTAGCTGGATACACTGGTGATAATTGTGAAACAGGTATGTTGTAATTTATATGCTATTATTATTTCCAATTTCATTCACTTTTTTTTATGATGATATTGTTTAGTGATTTTTTTATTATTACTATAATTACTATTGAATGTGAAATATTTTGCAATCTTTCGAAATTTGTGTATCAGAGCCTAAGCAAGAAAAAGTGTTGTCCTCTAGGCAAATCGACAACCAGATATGCATTGTCGGTCCCTTTGCATGATGGTACAGTCAAATCTCCAGTTATCACTCACTCTTTTAACTTCATTTAACATAGCCTGAGCTATAGCCTTCCTTGTTTACAATAATTTTGAAATTAATTGGCATAGAAAATTAAAAACAGTTTTGTAGGAAAGTTCTGTGTCATCTTGTTAAATCCCATTTCAAAAAAATATGCTAGCTTGATTACAAAAAAAAAATGTTAAAATATATTTTTATGGCAAAAATTCACACGTACAGATATTGATGACTGTGAAAATGATCCATGTGAGAATGGAGGAAGTTGCACAGATGATGTAAATAGCTACACGTGTGGATGTGTAGCTGGATACACTGGTGATAATTGTGAAACTGGTATGTTGTAAATTATATGCTATTTTTAATTTTAATTTCATTCACTTTTTTTATGTTGATGTTGTTTAGTGATTTTTGTATTATTACTATAATTACTATTGAATGTGAAATATTTTGCAATCTTTCGAAATTTGCGTATTAGAGCCTAAGCAAGAAAAAGTCTTATCCTCTAGGCAAATCGACAACCAGATATGCATTGTCGGTCCCTTTGCATGATGGTACAGTCAAATCTCCAGTTATCACTCACTCTTTTAACTTCATTTAACATATCCTGAACTATAGCCTTCCTTGTTTAAAATATTTTTGAAAATAATTGGCATGGAAAATTAAAAAACAATTTTGTAGGAAAAGTTCTGTGTCATCTCGTTAAATCCCATTTTAAAAAAATACGCTTGCTTGATTACAAAACAAAAAAATGTTAAAATATATTTTTATGGCTAAAATGTACACGTACAGATATTGATGACTGTGAAAATGATCCATGTGAGAATGGAGGAAGCTGCACAGATGGTGTAAATAGCTACACGTGTGGATGTGTAGCTGGATACACTGGTGATAATTGTGAAACAGGTATGTTGTAATTTATATGCTATTTTTAATTTTATTCACTGTTTTTTTATGTTGATGTTGTTTACTGATTTTTTATTATTATCATAATTACTATTGAATGTGATTTAATTTGCAACCTTTCGAAATTTGGGTATCTGAGCCTAAAACGATAGAAAGTGTTGTCCTCTAGGCAACTCAGCAAACAGATATGCATTGTCGGTCTCTTTGCATGATGGTACAGTGTACAGTCAAATCCCCAGTTATCACTCAATCGTTTAAGTTTATTCAACATAGCCTGAGCTACAGTTTGTTTAGTTTACAATATTTTCGAAACCAATTGGCATGAAAAATTAAAAACAAATTCGTAAGAAAAGATATGTTTCAATCATGTTAAATCCCATTTTAAAGATATGCTTGGTTGATTAAAAAAACAACAACAAAATGGTAAAATATATTTTTATGGCTAAAATTTACACGTACAGATATTGATGACTGTGAAAATGATCCATGTGAGAATGGAGGAAGCTGCACAGATGGTGTAAATAGCTACACGTGTGGATGTGTAGCTGGATACACTGGTGATAATTGTGAAACAGGTATGTTGTAATTTATATGCTATTTTTAATTTTAATTTCATTCACTTTTTTTTATGATGATATTGTTTAGTGATTTTTTTATTATTACTATAATTACTATTGAATGTGAAATATTTTGCAATCTTTCGAAATTTGTGTATCAGAGCCTAAGCAAGAAAAAGTGTTGTCCTCTAGGCAAATCGACAACCAGATATGCATTGTCGGTCCCTTTGCATGATGGTACAGTCAAATCTCCAGTTATCACTCACTCTTTTAACCTTATTTAACATAGCCTGAGCTATAGCCTTCCTTGTTTACAATAATTTTGAAATTAATTGGCATAGAACATTAAAAACAGTTTTGTAGGAAAAGTTCTGTGTCATCTTGTTAAATCCCATTTCAAAAAAATATGCTTGCTTGATTACAAAAAAAAAATGTTAAAATATATTTTTATGGCAAAAATTCACACGTACAGATATTGATGACTGTGAAAATGATCCATGTGAGAATGGAGGAAGTTGCACAGATGATGTAAATAGCTACACGTGTGGATGTGTAGCTGGATACACTGGTGATAATTGTGAAACAGGTATGTTGTAAATTATATGCTATTTTTAATTTTAATTTCATTCACTTTTTTTATGTTGATGTTGTTTAGTGATTTTTGTATTATTACTATAATTACTATTGAATGTGAAATATTTTGCAATCTTTCGAAATTTGCGTATCAGAGCCTAAGCAAGAAAAAGTCTTATCCTCTAGGCAAATCGACAACCAGATATGCATTGTCGGTCCCTTTGCATGATGGTACAGTCAAATCTCCAGTTATCACTCACTCTTTTAACTTCATTTAACATATCCTGAACTATAGCCTTCCTTGTTTAAAATATTTTTGAAAATAATTGGCATGGAAAATTAAAAAACAATTTTGTAGGAAAAGTTCTGTGTCATCTCGTTAAATCCCATTTTAAAAAAATACGCTTGCTTGATTACAAAACAAAAAAATGTTAAAATATATTTTTATGGCTAAAATGTACACGTACAGATATTGATGACTGTGAAAATGATCCATGTGAGAATGGAGGAAGCTGCACAGATGGTGTAAATAGCTACACGTGTGGATGTGTAGCTGGATACACTGGTGATAATTGTGAAACAGGTATGTTGTAATTTATATGCTATTTTTAATTTTATTCACTGTTTTTTTATGTTGATGTTGTTTACTGATTTTTTATTATTATCATAATTACTATTGAATGTGATTTAATTTGCAACCTTTCGAAATTTGGGTATCTGAGCCTAAAACGATAGAAAGTGTTGTCCTCTAGGCAACTCAGCAAACAGATATGCATTGTCGGTCTCTTTGCATGATGGTACAGTGTACAGTCAAATCCCCAGTTATCACTCAATCGTTTAAGTTTATTCAACATAGCCTGAGCTACAGTTTGTTTAGTTTACAATATTTTCGAAACCAATTGGCATGAAAAATTAAAAACAAATTCGTAAGAAAAGATATGTTTCAATCATGTTAAATCCCATTTTAAAAATATGCTTGGTTGATTAAAAAAAACAACAAAAAAATGGTAAAATATATTTTTATGGCTAAAATTTACACGTACAGATATTGATGACTGTGAAAATGATCCATGTGAGAATGGAGGAAGCTGCACAGATGGTGTAAATAGCTACACGTGTGGATGTGTAGCTGGATACACTGGTGATAATTGTGAAACAGGTATGTTGTAATTTATATGCTATTTTTAATTTTAATTTCACCCACTTTTTTTATGTTGATATTGTTTAGTGATATTTGTATTATTACTATAATTACTATTGAATGTGAAATATTTTGCAATCTTTCGAAATTTGTGTATCAGAGCCTAAGCAAGAAAAAGTCTTGTCCTCTAGGCAAATCGACAACCAGATATGCATTGTCGGTCCTTTTGCATGATGGTACAGTCAAATCTCCAGTTATCACTCACTCTTTTAACTTCATTTAACATATCCTGAGCTATAGCCTTCCTTGTTTAAAATATTTTTGAAATTTATTGGCATGGAAAATTAAAAAACAATTTTGTAGGAAAAGTTCTGTGTCATCTCGTTAAATCCCATTTTAAAAAATACGCTTGCTTGATTACAAAACAAAAAAATGTTAAAATATATTTTTATGGCTAAAATGTACACGTACAGATATTGATGACTGTGAAAATGATCCATGTGAGAATGGAGGAAGCTGCACAGATGGTGTAAATAGCTACACGTGTGGATGTGTAGCTGGATACACTGGTGATAATTGTGAAACAGGTATGTTGTAATTTATATGCTATTTTTAATTTTAATTTTATTCACTGTTTTTTTATGTTGATGTTGTTTAGTGATTTTTTATTATTATCATAATTACTATTGAATGTGATTTAATTTGCAACCTTTCGAAATTTGGGTATCTGAGCCTAAAACGATAGAAAGTGTTGTCCTCTAGGCAACTCAACAAACAGATATGCATTGTCGGTCTCTTTGCATGATGGTACAGTGTACAATCAAATCCCCAGTTATCACTCAATCGTTTAAGTTTATTCAACATAGCCTGAGCTACAGTTTGTTTAGTTTACAATATTTTCGAAACCAATTGGCATGAAAAATTAAAAACAAATTCGTAAGAAAAGATATGTTTCAATCATGTTAAATCCCATTTTAAAAATATGCTTGGTTGATTAAAAAAAACAACAAAAAAATGGTAAAATATATTTTTATGGCTAAAATTTACACTTACAGATATTGATGACTGTGAAAATGATCCATGTGAGAATGGAGGAAGCTGCACAGATGGTGTAAATAGCTACACGTGTGGATGTGTAGCTGGATACACTGGTGATAATTGTGAAACAGGTATGTTGTAAATCATTTGCTATTTTTAATTTCAATTTCATTCACTGTTTTTTTATGTTGATGCTGTTTGGTGATTTTTTATTATTATTATAATTACTATTGAATGTGATATCATTTGCAACCTTTCGAAGTTTGGGTATCTGAGCCTAAAACGAGGAAAAGTGTTGTCCTCTAGTCAGCTCGACAACCAGATATGCATTGTCGGCCCCTTTGCATGATGGTACAGACAAATCCCCAGTTATCACTCACTCTTTTAACTTATTTAACATAGCCTGAGCTATAGCCTTCCTACTTTATAATATTTTTGAAATTAATTGGCATGGAAAATTAAAAAAAAAATTGTAGGAAAAGTTCTGTGTCATCTTGTTAAATCCCATTTCAAAATATTTACTTGCTTGATTACAAAACAAAAAAATGTTAAAATATATTTTTATGGCTAAAATGTACACGTACAGATATTGATGACTGTGAAAATGATCCATGCGAGAATGGAGGAAGCTGCACAGATGGTGTAAATAGCTACACGTGTGGATGTGTAGCTGGATACACTGGTGATAATTGTGAAACAGGTATGTTGTAAATCATATGCTATTATTATTTCCAATTTCATTCACTGTTTTTTTATGTTGATGTTGTTTTAGTGATTTTTTATTATTATCATAATTACTATTGAATGTGATTTAATTTGCAACCTTTCTAAATTTGGGTATCTGAGCCTAAAACGATAGAAAGTGTTGTCCTCTAGGCAATTCAACAAACAGATATGCATTGTCGGTCTCTTTGCATGATGGTACAGTGTACAGTCAAATCCCCAGTTATCACTCAATCGTTTAAGTTTATTTAACATAGCCTGAGCTACAGTTTGTTTAGTTTACAATATTTTTGAAACTAATTGGCATGAAAAATTAAAAACAAGTTCGTAAGAAAAGATATGTTTCAATCATGTTAAATCCCATTTTTAAAAATATGCATGGTTGCTTAAAAAAACAACAACAAAATGGTAAAATATATTTTTATGGCTAAAATTTACACGTACAGATATTGATGACTGTGAAAATGATCCATGTGAGAATGGAGGAAGTTGCACAGATGGTGTAAATAGCTACACGTGTGGATGTGTAGCTGGATACACTGGTGATAATTGTGAAACAGGTATGTTGTAATTTATATGCTATTTTTAATTTCAACTTCATTCACTGTTTTTTATGTTGATGCTGTTTGGTGATTTTTTATCATTATTATAATTACTACTGAATGTGATATAATTTGCAACCTTTCGAAGTTTGGGTATCTGAGCCTAAAACGAGGAAAAGTGTTGTCCTCTAGTCAGCTCGACAACCAGATATGCATTGTCGGCCCCTCTGCATGATGGTACAGTCAAATCCCCAGTTATCACTCACTCTTTTAACTCATTTAACATAGCCTGAGCTATAGCCTTCCTACTTTATAATATTTTTGAAATTAATTGGCATGGAAAATTAAAACCAAATTTGTAGGAAAAGTTCTGTGTCATCTTGTTAAATCCCGTTTCAAAATATTTGCTTGCTTGATTACAAAACAAAAAAATGCTAAAATATATTTTTATGGCTAAAATGTACACGTACAGATATTGATGACTGTGAAAATGATCCATGCGAGAATGGAGGAAGCTGCACAGATGGTGTAAATAGCTACACGTGTGGATGTGTAGCTGGATACACGGGTGATAATTGTGAAACAAGTATGTTGTAAATCATATGCTACTATTATTTCCAATTTCATTCACTGTTTTTTTATGTTGATGTTGTTTTAGTGATTTTTTATTATTATCATAATTACTATTGAATGTGATTTAATTTGCAACCTTTCTAAATTTGGGTATCTGAGCCTAAAACGATAGAAAGTGTTGTTCTCTAGGCAATTCAACAAACAGATATGCATTGTCGGTCTCTTTGCATGATGGTACAGTGTACAGTCAAATCCCCAGTTATCACTCAATCGTTTAAGTTTATTCAACATAGCCTGAGCTACAGTTTGTTTAGTTTACAATATTTTTGAAACTAATTGGCATGAAAAATTAAAAACAAATTCGTAAGAAAAGATATGTTTCAATCATGTTGAATCCCATTTTTAAAAATATGCATGGTTGATTAAAAAAACAACAAAAAATGGTAAAATATATTTTTATGGCTAAAATTTACATGTACAGATATTGATGACTGTGAAAATGATCCATGTGAGAATGGAGGAAGTTGCACAGATGGTGTAAATAGCTACACGTGTGGATGTGTAGCTGGATACACTGGTGATAATTGTGAAACAGGTATGTTGTAATTTATATGCTATTTTTAATTTCAATTTCATTCACTGTTTTTTTATGTTGATGCTGTTTGGTGATTTTTTATTATTATTATAATTACTATTGAATGTGATATAATTTGCAACCTTTCGAAGTTTGGGTATCTGAGCCTAAAACGAGGAAAAGTGTTGTCCTCTAGTCAGCTCGACAACAAGATATGCATTGTCGGCCCCTTTGCATGATGGTACAGTCAAATCCCCAGTTATCACTTACTCTTTTAACTCATTTAACATAGCCTGAGCTATAGCCTTCCTACTTTATAATATTTTTAAAATTAATTGGCATGGAAAATTAAAAACAAATTTGTAGGAAAAGTTCTGTGTCATCTTGTTAAATCTCATTTCAAAATATTTGCTTGCTTGATTACAAAACAAAAAAATGTTAAAATATATTTTTATGGCTAAAATGTACACGTACAGATATTGATGACTGTGAAAATGATCCATGCGAGAATGGAGGAAGCTGCACAGATGGTGTAAATAGCTACACGTGTGGATGTGTAGCTGGATACACTGGTGATAATTGTGAAACAGGTATGTTGTAAATCATATGCTATTATTATTTCCAATTTCATTCACTGTTTTTTATGTTGATGTTGTTTTAGTGATTTTTTATTATTATCATAATTACTATTGAATGTGATTTAATTTGCAACCTTTCTAAATTTGGGTATCTGAGCCTAAAACGATAGAAAGTGTTGTCGTCTAGGCAATTCAACAAACAGATATGCATTGTCGGTCTCTTTGCATGATGGTACAGTGTACAGTCAAATCCCCAGTTATCACTCAATCGTTTAAGTTTATTCAACATAGCCTGAGCTACAGTTTGTTTAGTTTACAATATTTTTGAAACTAATTGGCATGAAAAATTAAAAACAAATTCGTAAGAAAAGATATGTTTCAATCATGTTGAATCCCATTTTTAAAAATATGCATGGTTGATTAAAAAAACAACAAAAAAATGGTAAAATATATTTTTATGGCTAAAATTTACACGTACAGATATTGATGACTGTGAAAATGATCCATGTGAGAATGGAGGAAGTTGCACAGATGGTGTAAATAGCTACACGTGTGGATGTGTAGCTGGATACACTGGTGATAATTGTGAAACAGGTATGTTGTAATTTATATGCTATTTTTAATTTCAATTTCATTCACTGTTTTTTTATGTTGATGCTGTTTGGTGATTTTTTATTATTATTATAATTACTATTGAATGTGATATAATTTGCAACCTTTCGAAGTTTGGGTATCTGAGCCTAAAACGAGGAAAAGTGTTGTCCTCTAGTCAGCTCGACAACCAGATATGCATTGTCGGCCCCTTTGCATGATGGTACAGTCAAATCCCCAGTTATCACTCACTCTTTTAACTAATTTAACATAGCCTGAGCTATAGCCTTCCTACTTTATAATATTTTTGAAATTAATTAGCATGGAAAATTAAAAACAAATTTGTAGGAAAAGTTCTGTGTCATCTTGTTAAATCCCATTTCAAAATATTTGCTTGCTTGATTACAAAACAAAAAAATGTTAAAATATATTTTTATGGCTAAAATGTACACGTACAGATATTGATGACTGTGAAAATGATCCATGCGAGAATGGAGGAATCTGCACAGATGGTGTAAATAGCTACACGTGTGGATGTGTAGCTGGATACACTGGTGATAATTGTGAAACAGGTATGTTGTAAATCATATGCTATTATTATTTCCAATTTCATTCACTGTTTTTTTATGTTGATGTTGTTTTAGTGATTTTTTATTATTATCATAATTACTATTGAATGTGATTTAATTTGCAACCTTTCTAAATTTGGGTATCTGAGCCTAAAACGATAGAAAGTGTTGTCCTCTAGGCAATTCAACAAACAGATATGCATTGTCGGTCTCTTTGCATGATGGTACAGTGTACAGTCAAATCCCCAGTTATCACTCAATCGTTTAAGTTTATTCAACATAGCCTGAGCTACAGTTTGTTTAGTTTACAATATTTTTGAAACTAATTGGCATGAAAAATTAAAAACAAATTCGTAAGAAAAGATATGTTTCAATCATGTTGAATCCCATTTTTAAAAATATGCATGGTTGATTAAAAAAACAACAAAAAAATGGTAAAATATATTTTTATGGCTAAAATTTACACGTACAGATATTGATGACTGTGAAAATGATCCATGTGAGAATGGAGGAAGTTGCACAGATGGTGTAAATAGCTACACGTGTGGATGTGTAGCTGGATACACTGGTGATAATTGTGAAACAGGTATGTTGTAATTTATATGCTATTTTTAATTTCAATTTCATTCACTGTTTTTTTATGTTGATGCTGTTTGGTGATTTTTTATTATTATTATAATTACTATTGAATGTGATATAATTTGCAACCTTTCGAAGTTTGGGTATCTGAGCCTAAAACGAGGAAAAGTGTTGTCCTCTAGTCAGCTCGACAACCAGATATGCATTGTCGGCCCCTTTGCATGATGGTACAGTCAAATCCCCAGTTATCACTCACTCTTTTAACTCATTTAACATAGCCTGAGCTATAGCCTTCCTACTTTATAATATTTTTGAAATTAATTGGCATGGAAAATTAAAAACAAATTTGTAGGAAAAGTTCTGTGTCATCTTGTTAAATCCCATTTCAAAATATTTGCTTGCTTGATTACAAAACAAAAAAATGTTAAAATATATTTTTATGGCTAAAATGTACACGTACAGAAATTGATGACTGTGAAAATGATCCATGCGAGAATGGAGGAAGCTGCACAGATGGTGTAAATAGCTACACGTGTGGATGTGTAGCTGGATACACTGGTGATAATTGTGAAACAGGTATGTTGTAAATCATATGCTATTATTATTTCCAATTTCATTCACTGTTTTTTTATGTTGATGTTGTTTCAGTGATTTTTTATTATTATCATAATTACTATTGAATGTGATTTATTTTGCAACCTTTCTAAATTTGGGTATCTGAGCCTAAAACGATAGAAAGTGTTGTCCTCTAGGCAATTCAACAAACAGATATGCATTGTCGGTCTCTTTGCATGATGGTACGGTGTACAGTCAAATCCCCAGTTATCACTCAATCGTTTAAGTTTATTCAACATAGCCTGAGCTCCAGTTTGTTTAGTTTACAATATTTTTGAAACTAATTGGCATGAAAAATTAAAAACAAATTCGTAAGAAAAGATATGTTTCAATCATGTTGAATCCCATTTTTTAAAATATGCATGGTTGATTAAAAAAACAATAAAAAAATGGTAAAAAATATTTTTATGGCTAAAATTTACACGTACAGATATTGATGACTGTGAAAATGATCCATGTGAGAATGGAGGAAGTTGCACAGATGGTGTAAATAGCTACACGTGTGGATGTGTAGCTGGATACACTGGTGATAATTGTGAAACAGGTATGTTGTAATTTATATGCTATTTTTAATTTCAATTTCATTCACTGTTTTTTTATGTTGATGCTGTTTGGTGATTTATTATTATTATTATAATTACTATTGAATGTGATATAATTTGCAACCTTTCGAAGTTTGGGTATCTGAGCCTAAAACGAGGAAAAGTGTTGTCCTCTAGTCAGCTCGACAACCAGATATGCATTGTCGGCCCCTTTGCATGATGGTACAGTCAAATCCCCAGTTATCACTCACTCTTTTAACTCATTTAACATAGCCTGAGCTATAGCCTTCCTACTTTATAATATTTTTGAAATTAATTGGCATGGAAATTTAAAAACAAATTTGTAGGAAAAGTTCTGTGTCATCTTGTTAAATCCCATTTCAAAATATTTGCTTGCTTGATTACAAAACAAAAAAATGTTAAAATATATTTTTATGGCTAAAATGTACACGTACAGATATTGATGACTGTGAAAATGATCCATGCGAGAATGGAGGAAGCTGCACAGATGGTGTAAATAGCTACACGTGTGGATGTGTAGCTGGATACACTGGTGATAATTGTGAAACAGGTATGTTGTAAATCATATGCTATTATTATTTCCAATTTCATTCACTGTTTTTTTATGTTGATGTTGTTTTAGTGATTTTTTATTATTATCATAATTACTATTGAATGTGATTTATTTTGCAACCTTTCTAAATTTGGGTATCTGAGCCTAAAACGATAGAAAGTGTTGTCCTCTAGGCAATTCAACAAACAGATATGCATTGTCGGTCTCTTTGCATGATGGTACGGTGTACAGTCAAATCCCCAGTTATCACTCAATCGTTTAAGTTTATTCAACATAGCCTGAGCTACAGTTTGTTTAGTTTACAATATTTTTGAAACTAATTGGCATGAAAAATTAAAAACAAATTCGTAAGAAAAGATATGTTTCAATCATGTTGAATCCCATTTTTTAAAATATGCATGGTTGATTAAAAAAACAATAAAAAAATGGTAAAAAATATTTTTATGGCTAAAATTTACACGTACAGATATTGATGACTGTGAAAATGATCCATGTGAGAATGGAGGAAGTTGCACAGATGGTGTAAATAGCTACACGTGTGGATGTGTAGCTGGATACACTGGTGATAATTGTGAAACAGGTATGTTGTAATTTATATGCTATTTTTAATTTCAATTTCATTCACTGTTTTTTTATGTTGATGCTGTTTGGTGATTTATTATTATTATTATAATTACTATTGAATGTGATATAATTTGCAACCTTTCGAAGTTTGGGTATCTGAGCCTAAAACGAGGAAAAGTGTTGTCCTCTAGTCAGCTCGACAACCAGATATGCATTGTCGGCCCCTTTGCATGATGGTACAGTCAAATCCCCAGTTATCACTCACTCTTTTAACTCATTTAACATAGCCTGAGCTATAGCCTTCCTACTTTATAATATTTTTGAAATTAATTGGCATGGAAATTTAAAAACAAATTTGTAGGAAAAGTTCTGTGTCATCTTGTTAAATCCCATTTCAAAATATTTGCTTGCTTGATTACAAAACAAAAAAATGTTAAAATATATTTTTATGGCTAAAATGTACACGTACAGATATTGATGACTGTGAAAATGATCCATGCGAGAATGGAGGAAGCTGCACAGATGGTGTAAATAGCTACACGTGTGGATGTGTAGCTGGATACACTGGTGATAATTGTGAAACAGGTATGTTGTAAATCATATGCTATTACTATTTCCAATTTCATTCACTGTTTTTTTATGTTGATGTTGTTTTAGTGGTTTTTTATTATTATCATAATTACTATTGAATGTGATTTAATTTGCAACCTTTCTAAATGTGGGTATCTGAGCCTAAAACGATAGAAAGTGTTGTCCTCTAGGCAATTCAACAAACAGATATGCATTGTCGGTCTCTTTGCATGATGGTACAGTGTACAGTCAAATCCCCAGTTATCACTCAATCGTTTAAGTTTATTCAACATAGCCTGAGCTACAGTTTGTTTAGTTTACAATATTTTTGAAACTAATTGGCATGAAAAATTAAAAACAAATTCGTAAGAAAAGATATGTTTCAATCATGTTGAATCCCATTTTTAAAAATATCCTTGGTTGATTAAAAAAACAACAAAAAAATGGTAAAATATATTTTTATGGCTAAAATTTACACGTACAGATATTGATGACTGTGAAAATGATCCATGTGAGAATGGGGGAAGTTGCACAGATGATGTAAATAGCTACACGTGTGGATGTGTAGCTGGATACACTGGTGATAATTGTGAAACAGGTATGTTGTAAATTATATGCTATTTTAATTTTAATTTCATTCACTTTTTTTATGTTGATGTTGTTTAGTGATTTTTGTATTATTACTATAATTACTATTGAATGTGAAATATTTTGCAATCTTTCGAAATTTGTGTATCAGAGCCTAAGCAAGAAAAAGTGTTGTCCTCTGGGCAAATCGACAACCAGATATGCATTGTCGGTCCCTTTGCATGATGGTACAGTCAAATCTCCAGTTATCACTCACTCTTTTAACTTCATTTAACATAGCCTGAGCTATAGCCTTCCTTATTTACAATAATTTTGAAATTAATTGGCATAGAACATTAAAAACAGTTTTGTAGGAAAAGTTCTGTGTCATCTTGTTAAATCCCATTTCAAAAAAATATGCTTGCTTGATTACAAAAAAAAAAATGTTAAAATATATTTTTATGGCAAAAATTCACACGTACAGATATTGATGACTGTGAAAATGATCCATGTGAGAATGGAGGAAGTTGCACAGATGATGTAAATAGCTACACGTGTGGATGTGTAGCTGGATACACTGGTGATAATTGTGAAACAGGTATGTTGTAAATTATATGCTATTTTTAATTTTAATTTCATTCACTTTTTTTATGTTGATGTTGTTTAGTGAGTTTTGTATTATTACTATAATTACTATTGAATGTGAAATATTTTGCAATCTTTCGAAATTTGCGTATCAGAGCCTAAGCAAGAAAAAGTCTTGTCCTCTAGGCAAATCGACAACCAGATATGCATTGTCGGTCCCTTTGCATGATGGTACAGTCAAATCTCCAGTTATCACTCACTCTTTTAACTTCATTTAACATATCCTGAGCTATAGCCTTCCTTGTTTAAAATATTTTTGAAAATAATTGGCATGGAAAATTAAAAAACAATTTTGTAGGAAAAGTTCTGTGTCATCTCGATAAATCCCATTTTAAAAAATACGCTTGCTTGATTACAAAACAAAAAAATGTTAAAATATATTTTTATGGCTAAAATGTACACGTACAGATATTGATGACTGTGAAAATGATCCATGTGAGAATGGAGGAAGCTGCACAAATGGTGTAAATAGCTACACGTGTGGATGTGTAGCTGGATACACTGGTGATAATTGTGAAACAGGTATGTTGTAATTTATATGCTATTTTTAATTTTAATTTTATTCACTGTTTTTTATGTTGATGTTGTTTAGTGATTTTTTATTATTATCATAATTACTATTGAATGTGATTTAATTTGCAACCTTTCGAAATTTGGGTATCTGAGCCTAAAACGATAGAAAGTGTTGTCCTCTAAGCAACTCAACAAACAGATATGCATTGTCGGTCTCTTTGCATGATGGTACAGTGTACAGTCAAATCCCCAGTTATCACTCAATCGTTTAAGTTTATTCAACATAGCCTGAGCTACAGTTTGTTTAGTTTACAATATTTTCGAAACCAATTGGCATGAAAAATTAAAAACAAATTCGTAAGAAAAGATATGTTTCAATCATGTTCAATCCCATTTAAAAAGTATGCTTGGTTGATTAAAAAAACCACAAAAAAATGGTAAAATATATTTTTATGGCTAAAATTTACACGTACAGATATTGATGACTGTGAAAATGATCCATGTGAGAATGGAGGAAGCTGCACAGATGGTGTAAATAGCTACACGTGTGGATGTGTAGCTGGATACACTGGTGATAATTGTGAAACAGGTATGTTGTAATTTATATGCTATTTTTAATTTCACCCACTTTTTTTATGTTGATATTGTTTAGTGATTTTTGTATTATTACTATAATTACTATTGAATGTGAAATATTTTGCAATCTTTCGAATTTGTGTATCAGAGCCTAAGCAAGAAAAAGTCTTGTCCTCTAGGCAAATCGACAACCAGATATGCATTGTCGGTCCTTTTGCATGATGGTACAGTCAAATCTCCAGTTATCACTCACTCTTTTAACTTCATTTAACATATCCTGAGCTATAGCCTTCCTTGTTTAAAATATTTTTGAAATTTATTGGCATGGAAAATTTAAAAACAATTTTGTAGGAAAAGTTCTGTGTCATCTCGTTAAATCCCATTTTAAAAAATACGCTTGCTTGATTACAAAACAAAAAAATGTTAAAATATATTTTTATGGCTAAAATGTACACGTACAGATATTGATGACTGTGAAAATGATCCATGTGAGAATGGAGGAAGTTGCACAGATGGTGTAAATAGCTACACATGTGGATGTGTAGCTGGATACACTGGTGATAATTGTGAAACAGGTATGCTGTAATTTATATGCTATTTTTAATTTCAATTTCATTCACTGTTTTTTTATGTTGATGTTGTTCAGTGATTTTTTATTATTATCATAATTACTATTGCACGTGGTTTAGTTTGCAACCTTTCGAAATTTGGGTATCTGAGCCTAAAACGATAGAAAGTGTTGTCCTCTAGGCAACTCAACAACCAGATATGCATTGTCGGTCTCTTCGCATGATGGTACAGTGTACAGTCAAATCCCCAGTGATCACTCAATCGTTTAAGTTTATTCAACATAGCCTGAGCTACAGTTTGTTTAGTTTACAATATTTTTGAAACTAATTGGCATGAAAAATTAAAAACATATTCGTAAGAAAAGATATGTTTCTATCATGTTAAATTCCATTTAAAAAATATGCTTGAATAAATTTTTTTTTTAAAAATGGAAAAATATATTTTTGTGGCTAAAATTTACACCTACAGATATTGATGACTGTGAAAATGATCCATGTGAGAATGGAGGAAGTTGCACAGATGGTGTAAATAGCTACACGTGTGGATGTGTAGCTGGATACACTGGTGATAATTGTGAAACAGGTATGTTGTAATTTATATGCTATTTTTAATTTTATTTTCATTCACTGTTTTTGTATGTTGATGTTGTTTAGTGATTTTTGTAATATTATTATAATTACTATTGAATGTGGAATATTTTGCAATCTTTCGAAATTTGTGTATCAGAGCCTAAGCAAGAAAAAGTGTTGTCCTCTAGGCAACTCGACAACCAGATATGCATTGTCGGTCCCTTTGCATGATGGTACAGTCAAATCTCCAGTTATCACTCACTCTTTTAACTTCATTTAACATAGCCTGATAGCCTTCCTTGTTTACAATAATTTTGAAATTAATTGGCATAGAAAATTAGAAACAGTTTTGTAGGAAAAGTTCTGTGTCATCTTGTTAAATCCCATTTAAAAAAAATATGCTTGCTTGATTACAAAACAAAAAAATGGTAAAATATATTTTTATGGCAAAAATTCACACGTACAGATATTGATGACTGTGAAAATGATCCTTGTGAGAATGGAGGAAGTTGCACAGATGGTGTAAATAGCTACACGTGTGGATGTGTAGCTGGATACACTGGTGATAATTGTGAAACAGGTATGTTGTAATTTATATGCTATTTTTAATTTCAATTTCATTCACTGTTTTTTTATGTTGATGCTTTTTGGTGATTTTTTATTATTTTTATAATTACTATTGAATGTGATATAATTTGCAACCTTTCGAAGTTTTGGTATCTGAGCCTAAAACGAGGAAAAGTGTTGTCCTCTAGTCAGCTCGACAACCAGATATGCATTGTCGGCCCCTTTGCATGATGGTACAGGCAAATCTCCAGTTATCACTCACTCTTTTAACTTCATTTAGCATAGCCTGAGCTATAGCCTTCCTTGTTTACAATATTTTTGACATTAATTGCCATGGAAAATTAAAAACAATTTTGTAGGAAAAGTTCTGTGTCATCTTGTTAAATCCCATGTCAAAAAAATTGCTTGCTTGATTACAATACAAAAAAATGTTAAATATATTTTTATGGCTAAAATTTACACGTACAGATATTGATAGCTGTGAGAATGATCCATGTAAGAATGGAGGAAGTTGCACAGATGGTGTAAATAGCTACACGTGTGGATGTGTAGCTGGATACACTGGTGATAATTGTGAAACAGGTATGTTGTAATTTATATGCTATTTTTAATTTTATTTTCATTCACTGTTTTTGTATGTTGATGTTGTTTAGTGATTTTTGTATTATTATTATAATTGCTATTGAATGTGGAATATTTTGCAATCTTTCGAAATTTGTGTATCTGAGCCAAGCTGAGAAAAAGTCTTGTCCTCTAGGCAACTCGACAACCAGATATGCATTGTCGGTCCCTTTGCATGATGGTACAATCAAATCTCCAGTTATCACTCACTCTTTTAAGTTCATTCAGCATAGCCTGAGCTATAGCCTTCCTTGTTTACAATATTTTTGAAATTATTTGGCATGAAAAATTAAAAACAAATTTGTAGGAAAAGTTCTGTGTCATCTTGTTAAATCCCATTTCAAAATATTTGCTTGCTTGATTACAAAACAAAAAAAAGTTAAAATATATTTTTATGGCTAAAATGTACACGTACAGATATTGATGACTGTGAAAATGATCCATGTGAGAATGGAGGAAGTTGCACAGATGGTGTAAATAGCTACACGTGTGGATGTGTAGCTGGATACACTGGTGATAATTGTGAAACAGGTATGTTGTAAATCATATGCTATTATTAATTTCAATGTTATTCACTGCTTTTTTATGTTAATGTTGTTTAGTGATTTTTTATTATTATCATAATTACTATTGCACGTGGTTTAGTTTGCAACCTTTCGAAATTTGGGTATCTGAGCCTAAAACGATGGAAAGTTTTGTTTTCTAGGCAACTCAACAACCAGATATGCATTGTCGGTCTCTTTGCATGATGGTACAGTGTACAGTCAAATCCCCAGTTATCACTCAATCGTTTAAGTTTATTCAACATAGCCTGAGCTACAGTTTGTTTAGTTTACAATATTTTTGAAACTAATTGGCATGAAAAATTAAAAACAAATTCGTGAGAAAAGATATGTTTCTATCATGTTAAATTCCATTTAAAAAATATGCTTGAATAAAAAAAATAAAAAAATGGAAAAATATATTTTATGGCTAAAATTTACACCTACAGATATTGATGACTGTGAAAATGATCCATGTGAGAATGGAGGAAGTTGCACAGATGGTGTAAATATTTACACGTGTGGATGTGTAGCTGGATACACTGGTGATAATTGTGAAACAGGTATGTTGTAATTTATATGCTATTTTTATTTTTAATTTCATTCACTGTTTTTTTATGTTGATGTTGTTTAGTGATTTTTGTATTATTATTAACATTACTATTAAATGTGAAATATTTTGCAATCTTTCGAAATTTGTGTATCTGAGCCCAAGCGAGAAAAAGTCTTGTCCTCTAGACAACTCGACAACCAGATATGCATTGTCGGTCCCTTTGCATGATGTTGCAGGCAAATCTCCAGTTATCACTCACTCTTTTAAATTCATTTAGCATAGCCTGAGCTATAACCTTCCTTGTTTACAATATTTTTGAAATTAATTGGCATGGAAAATTAAAAACAATTTTGTAGGAAAAGTTCTGTGTCATCTTGTTAAATCCCATTTAAAAAAAATTGCTTGCTTGATTACAAAACAAAAAAATGTTAAATGTGTTTTTATGGCTAAATTTTACACGTACAGATATTGATAACTGTGAAAATGATCCATGTGAGAATGGAGGAAGTTGCACAGATGGTGTAAATAGCTACACGTGTGGATGTGTAGCTGGATACACTGGTGATAATTGTGAAACAGGTATGTTGTAATTTATAGGCTATTTTTAATTTTATTTTCCATTACTGTTTTTGTATGTTGATGTTGTTTAGTGTATTTTGTATTATTATTATAATTACTATTGAATGTGGAATATTTTGCAATCTTTCGAAATTTGTGTATCTGAGCCATGCTGAGAAAAAATCTTGTCCTCTAGGCAACTCGACAACCAGATATGCATTGTCGGTCCCTTTGCATGATGGTACAGGCAAATGTCCAGTTATCACTCACTCTTTTAACTTCATTTGGCATAGCCTGAGCTATAGCCTTCCTTGTTTACAATATTTTTGAAATTAATTGGCATGGAAAATTAAAAACAATTTTGTAGGAAAAGTTCTGTGTCATCTTGTTAGATCCCATTTCAAAAAAATTGCTTGCTTGATGACAAAACAAAAAAATGTTAAAATATATATTTTATGGCTAAAAATTTACACGTACAGATATTGATGACTGTGAAAATGATCCATGTGAGAATGGAGGAAGTTGCACAGATGGTGTAAATAGCTACACGTGTGGATGTGTAGCTGGATACACTGGTGATAATTGTGAAACAGGTATGTTGTAATTTATATGCTATTTTTAATTTCAATTTCATTGACTGTTTTTTTATGTTGATGCTGTTTGGTGATTTATTATTATTATTATAATTACTATTGAATGTGATATAATTTGCAACCTTTCGAAGTTTGGGTATCTGAGCCTAAAACGAGGAAAAGTGTTGTCCTCTAGTCAGCTCGACAACCAGATATGCATTGTCGGCCCCTTTGCATGATGGTACAGTCAAATCCCCAGTTATCACTCACTCTTTTACCTTATTTAACATAGCCTGAGCTATAGCCTTCCTACTTTATAATATTTTTGAAATTAATTGGCATGGAAAATTAAAAACAAATTTGTAGGAAAAGTTCTGTGTCATCTTGTTAAATCCCATTTGAAAATGTTTGCTTGCTTGATTACAAAACAAAAAAAATGTTAAAGCAGCCCCTTGGGATGACATCAATTTTGGTTTTACTTCCGCACTGAAGTAGTGTATCCCACGGATCATGTTTTTATTTTTTTCAGAATTTTCATATTTTTACAAATATTTTTAATTAACATTTCTTTGAAACCAGAAGAAACCCAAACAAACTATTTGTATACCTGAAGGACGATTGAATGTTTTCACAGCATTGGGCCACATACTGATAGCATCGGCCCAGCGTTGGGTAGACAATCAGTGCTGCAGGTGTGTCCTCCCGTGTCCTGACTATGAGACACCAATTATCCCCCAATTAGCGGTGACTGCTCTGATCTTACCGTCTAATACGTGGGAATATGTGATGGAAAGTGCTTAATATTGCTGACTTGTTTTGTTTACATGGCAATATACGACCTGGAAATACAACTATTTCGCTCTTTTTCAGTGCTTTAAAATTGTTTTTTGACTTTTTCGTATTTTTAGCTAAGATCAGTAGGCTATATAGCTTCATATAAATTAAATTTTCAAAATTGACAACATTGAAAATGTCTCATCCCAAGGGGTCCCTTTAAAATATATTTTTATGGCTAAAATGTACACGTACAGATATTGATGACTGTGAAAATGATCCATGTGAGAATGGAGGAAGTTGCACAGATGGTGTAAATAGCTACACGTGTGGATGTGTAGCTGGATACACTGGTGATAATTGTGAAACAGGTATGTTGTAATTTATATGCTATTTTTAATTTCAATTTCATTCACTGTTTTTTATGTGGATGTTGTTTAGTGATTTTTGTAGTATGATTATAATTACTATTGAATGTGATATATTTTGCAATTTTTCAAAATTTGTGTATCTGAGCCTAAAACGAGAAAAAGTGTTGTCCTCCAGGCAACTCAACAACCAGATATACATTGTCGATCCCTTTGCATGATGGTACAGTGTACAGCCAAATCCCCAGTTATCACTCAATAGTTTAAATTTATTCTACATAGCCTGAGCTATAGTTTGCTTAGTTTACAGTATTTTTGAAACTAATTGGCATGAAAAATTAAAAACAAGTTGGTAGGAGAAGTTATGTTTCTATCATGTTAAATCCCATTTCAAAGAATATGCTTGCTTGATCACAAAACAAAGAAAAATGTTAAAATATTTTTTTGTTGCTAAAATTTACACGTACAGATATTGATGACTGTGAAAATAATCCATGTGAAAATGGAGGAAGTTGCACAGATGGTGTAAATAGCTACACATGTGGATGTGTAGCTGGATACACTGGTGATAATTGTGAAACAGGTATGTTGTATTTTATATGCTATTTTAAATTTCAATTTCAATCACTGTTTGTTCATGTTGATCTTGTTCAGTGAAATTGTTTTTTTTGTGATATATTTTGCATCTTCTCGAAATTTGTGTATCTGAGCCTAAAACTAGAAAAAGTGTTGCCTCTGTGCAACTCAACAGCCAGATATGCATTTTTGAGCCCTTTGCATGATGGTACAGTCAAATCCCCAGTTATCACTCACTCGTCCAAATTTATTCAACATATCCTGAGCAATAGTTTTCCTAGTTTCAAATATGTTTGACACTAATTGGCATGGAAAATTTAAAACAAATTGGTAGGAACAGTTTCTATCACACTTTTAGAAGATGTGTTACCTATTACAATCTTAGCTGGCTGAACAAGTTTCAATGTAATCATATCAAATAAACAGCAAATAAAAAAGTCACACCATCAGATGATGGCTGCAAAGGGTCGTCTGATCAATCTACCCATGTCTAAAAAATGTTATTTGACAATCGAAGCCTGGGTGTGGTCACCTCATATGTGCAGATATCTGCAATATTGGTTGATATATGACACAATATATACTTTGCGGTTATGGTGGACGTTTTGCCCCAGTTTACCCTTTTCGTACACGCTGTGTAACTGATTCCATATTGCGAAATGACATACATACATCCTGACCATAGTGCAGTATGCTGCCATTGTATTTCCAAATCATTACGATCTGCCCAAGGGTTTCGAAGCCATCTCTAAAGTTAAATGCCTCAAATGGCTTTAACTATCAGCCTAGCTTTTGTCATTGTATCCGAACACAGCCCTTAATGTTATATATTGAGATGTCAAATGCCTAGGTTATTCTGAAAATGCAGTTACATGTATTGGTATGTTGAGATAGCGTAGGCCATGACTTTAGGTGAATCTACATGACTGGGCACTATTATACCATGATATTAAATAACATATTTTCACATGGTAATATTCTGACAGTATGATGTCATATACTGTAATTTCATTACTTTATCGTGACATTATAAAGACAGCATTAAACTATAATTCCATAATGTTTCATTATCCTGATTGAATTTAATACACGAATAAGAGGAGATACACTGAGAAACAATACCAATTGGTTGTCGTTTAAAAAAAATTATCATCATAGATAATTATTATTCTGTATTAGAATATAATTATGCTACCTTTTAAAATCCTGCCTGACTGAAACAAGGTTATAAAAAAACCAAACTAAGATGTGTGTCATTGTTCTGGTTGGTACATAGAAACCTAATAATAAGTATAATGAAAAACATATGTATTCATCCCTATACTTTTCAAAACAATATTTTTGATTTATACATACAGATATCGACGACTGTGACCCCAATACATGTGCAAATGGGGGCACTTGCGTAGATGGCGTAAATAGCTACACGTGTAGTTGTGCTCCTGGATACATTGGGATTCATTGCAACGGTATGTTGTTACTCAGTATCAAACTTGCGTTTGGCATTGTTGTATTGTACTTTGTATGATGACCTGTAATTATGATCACCTGTTTTACTTTAACTAGCTTAAAAATGATATACATCGGTAAGATTAGTTGCCAACACATGGTGTAGGATAATCACAACTTTGAGCAATCGGGGAGCTACATCATTTCTTGAAAATGCTAGAATTAAAATACAAAATAAATTCAAACTACTCGACAGAAAGAGCTGAATACAGAAATGATTGATTCACGTTCAAATTAAACATGCGTAATTCAACTTGATTATAATTCCTGATTTATACTTACAGATTCTGATCCTTGTTTCCCCAATCCATGTCATAATTCCGGACTTTGTTTACCGGCCGCCAACAGCTACATTTGTCTGTGCCTACCCGGATTCCATGGATTCAACTGTCTACTGTGTAAGTTTGATTCAACCCAGCTCTCATCAACTGTTATTGCGAATGATTGGGTGATTATATCCTACATCAAGATTTAAGCAAATAGGAAAGTTTCATCCAAGTTAAATCGACATATGACTTCAAGTGTGGGGGGGGGGGCTTTGGGTGAAATATAAATAAACAAAGGGAGACAAAAGTTAAGTGGCCCTCCCTAACGGCTAGCCGATGCCATATTTTAATTACACATTATATTAAGTCATAAGCCTATAGCATACTTCTAGATATTCAAAGTGTTTTGACAATGATCTATTTTTCATTCATAAATTTACATTGCAAATCGCAACGAAAATTGTTGTTGTCAGTTAGTCGAACGGAGGAAAAGATTTTTGTTTATACTTTCCTAGGTTTTATTGTGACTGCTGTCATATTACCAATAAACTAAATTGCTTAATGACATGTGTATTTGGATGGCACACATATCAAATTCAACATATTTTGACAACATATAAGACATAATGTAAGACATAATACCATTTCCACACATCAAATTGTGCACAGTACACCATGCAACCATCAGCAACAGAAGACGCTGTTACCGCCGTTTTAATTTATACAACTCTGTAGGAAAAACAACTGATCAATTTTAAAATGTAATGTTTGTAACCCCTCTCCCTTTAAATCCTTAACAATGTTTGCATTATTGACGACAGCAAATCAAAGTCCTCAAAGACATCGCTGGGCGGGTCAAAGACACCGACCATCATAAATCTCTCATTGGCAGAAGGGAAGTTCCCAGATGCCCTCAAAATTACTCATGTTCCACTGTAGAGTCGGCTGATTGTAGAGCATAATGGCTCATGGAACTTCAGGGGTGCAGCAGGTGCAATGCGCTCTACATGCACCACTACTAGATCAAAATAAATTAAGAAATTTTAGTTCTGTATCTGGAATAAGTACATTTCACTGAAACGGCCCTTTTGTATAGGGGAGGTTTATATATAATATTTCATGTGTTTAATCAGAACCAGTTAGGCAATGGCAAAGCATAGGTACATATCTTACTTACGCAACGTAAATACCTTTGAAACGAACATCAAACAAAACTGTTAAAAACCGGTGTTGGACCTTGTTGGTGCGCTTGTAACATTCAACCCTAATATGGGGTTTAATGTCACAACGTGGCAAAAAGTCACAGTGTATGAATATACAGACGGGTTGAAGGTCACAAGGAATAAAGTCACAGTGTATGAATATACAGACGGGTTAAAGGTCACAAGGAATAAAGTCACAGTGTATGAATATACAGACGGGTTGAAGGTCACAAGGAATAAAGTCACAGTGTATGAATATACAGACGGGTTGAAGGTCACAAGGAATAAAGTCACAGTGTATGCATATACAGACGGGTTGAAGGTCACAAGGAATAAAGTCACAGTGTATGAATATACAGACGGGTTGAAGGTCACAAGGAATAAAGCAACTGTAGTAATTGAAAACAAAGATGTCTACACTTGAGGCTAAAAGTCACAGCCTGTGACTTTTAGCCATGTGGCTGTGACTTTTAATCCCATGATGTACAGCGTAGTTCATGTTCAAAATTTCAGAATACCATTGGGTCTGCATATAAATCAATTTAGGCCCACATGCCAATAAATGCAGTATATATATGTAAAGGTTAGGCTCCAACACGACCTTGAGTAAATAACCTAAAAATGTTGACAAAGTAATTTTAACAACTCTGAAATGCCGTTTCAACAGATGGCAAAATTACACTTCGTAACATTTTTGTCTTTATGTTCTTGGGGGACACCGTGAATGCTATGTATAGATTAGGAAATGATTTGTGAACTTGTCTGCGGTGTAATAATGGTATTTCCCCATAGAGAAAAAGTAACAGGCAAGTGACTTTAAGCCCCTGTGACTTTTAACCCCACCCTTCCCTACTCAGAATAATATTTTGTCAGCTCAATATCGTGGTGAACTTACTGCTCTTTCGCTCGTGAATTTATCTGCGGCTTTTGACACGATCGATCATGACCTCTTGCTCTGTAGATTGACTAGATTGACCGTTGTACAAAATTGTATGCTGGTAATTCGGGTTCGGATGAACCAATACATGCTGAAACCTATCCTAGTAAGACATGATTTATGATCATCTGTAATTAACCTCAACTACAGAAAGTCTCTCACATTTTCCCCGTTGACCTTTTTAGCCGATGTAGACACTCCATACGAAACCTGGGTGTGGCTTTTGATGCAGCTTTTTCATTCAAGAAACATGTCTCGAATATTTGTAGATCAGCTTTTTAGCATGTTCACGATCTTAGACGCATTCGAATTCATCTAAATAAAGCTACTGTAATTTATCTAGCTAATGCTCTAGTGGGCGACCTACTGTAATTCTTTGCTGTTCGGTTGCTCTGAAAATTATAAAGCAAGTTTGCAGCGTGTATAAAAATGCCGTGCCCGAGTGTTGGCCAGGTCAAGTAGGCTTTCAGATTCTAGGCCGCTGCTCAAAGCGCTGCATTTTCACGTAATAAAATTAAGGCTGGTTATAAGGCTGGCTCCACATTGTTGAGCAAGCTGCCCACTCAAATGACTTTTGTCTCACACTGAGCTCTTCCGAACAAAGCCTAAAACCCCATGTTTTTAAACACGCATATGACTTCAAACATGCAATAGTTTGTTTTAAAACGTTTAACAAACTTCTATTCTGCAAAGCGATCTGAACAGACCTACGGACTGAAACTAAGATATATAAAAATATTGTATCACTATTATTTATTTAAAAGCATAGACGTCAATCTGTGAATGGCCATTTTTGTCTAGACGAAATTTACATGTGTCACGAATTACATGCCTGCACTGCAAGCAAAGACCATGTACAATAAGATGATCGACTTGCGGATTTTACCATACAAATGCGTGTAATACATTATGCAGTGGGGTCCCCTTTTAACGGGAGTTGGAACTACGTTATGGCAAGTGTATCATCATATAAAACAAGTGATAATTTCACCACTTTAGCCTCCAAATAAAAAAAAATGTTTTTCTAGGTTTGACAGTTATGACAATATCTCTGCATTATCTATTTCTGGAACGAAAATAACTGCAAATATAGCAGATAAGTCATCTTATATTATGAACAATTTTAGAAATTTAAATGTCTTCATTTAAATAACAGAAGAGCTGTGTACAGAAAGTACACAAATATGTGGGCATAGAAGGGGAGGGGAGTGACGGTATGTCGTCAAGCATAGTGACCACACCGGAGATCGGGCGGAAAAACATTGGTAACAAATAACAACCATAACTTGACAGGCGTGTCCTTTGATTCAAGCTTTTATTATTTAAAAAATCGATTTAGAACACATAGGCAATATTATAAAATTGTAAAATGTAAGCCTTCTCTCTCGGACCACTGCCACCAATTTCACCGAAGGCTGGAACGTTAGCAGTATACTGATATCTTAACACTTTAACCGTCGGTGCTGAATATATTGGGTTTTCCCCTCAATTATTACTACATTCAGTACCGCCTTTTAAGCATGTTAAAGCCATAATGTGACATCAATCAGCACGATTTGAAAAGAGATGACCCCCATTTTGACAAATCTGAATAATTCTCACTCACTTGAAGTTGTGGATCGCGTCAGCGAGACACAACTTGAAGTGGGTGAAAATTCCAATTGAATAATTTGGCAGTTGAAGGGTTAAAAACAGGACACGGTCATTTTTATGACACAATTTATTTATAGTTGAATCTTAACAATTTTCTATTTCTCCTTCCATTACTGGTAATACTATGTTCATTGTTTTCCCGCAGTACATGGTGTAGCCGAATGGAGACATATATATATGTAATATTAAGGTGAAACATTCACAATTTGCATGTGATTTACTGTCTTTGATGAACGTAATAATTTGATCTCTTTTATGACTCCTATGTAGAATCTGTTCAGGTATATTCCGAAAATTCATTCATTTGAACCAATTAATTGCATTAAGTATTGACGTGGAACAAAAGCACCACACTCTGAATAATCAAATATTACTTCTCAGACAGAAATGTATGCACTTTATTATTGGCATTAAAATTACTTTACATTGATCACATGCAGATCGCGACACTTTGTAACATATAATTATATCCACTGATATATACAAGAATATTCCCCTCCTCAATGGTGATACCCATGTGGGGCGTGAATGATTTCTGCATGGAATAAGCTAATTCTGTGACAGAATCGCTCAAAACAGGTAAATCAGCAGTAACAGGCTTTATATCAGCAAAATATTTCTGTTCAGGTATATTCCGTATGATAAACATGACAAATGATCCATAGTCATTAGACTATATAAGTATAGTAATAATATGTTTTCCTTTGCCTTTATCTTGGTTTTCTTTGCCCTTGCACACATTGTCACCTGCCAGCAAATACGAGACGATGAACCAATGTTGGGGTGATGCTGGGTTTCCTTTAAAGCTGCATAACTGTTTTGTTTATTTCGACCGAAATAACCTAAAATGTTCCACACAATCATTCATATATTTTTTAAAGGCTTTATAAATGGTCAAAATCGATGTAAATGTAGCTGGAATAGATCACGATGCGACACACCATCAAGTTATATGGTGTGGTAAATCGGTCCGTCTGTGTACAATATGTACGTATTACTAGTAGTGGTTAATTGTGGGCCAATATAATGTTACATTAGACCAACATCAAACCCCTTAATAACAAACACGAGACGTTGAGCCGCATTGGTCTCACGCTGAGCCAGAGCCGTAGACGCTGGCCCAGAATTAGTTTGACATCGGATCAATGCCTGGTGTTGGCTGCGATGCCAAGCTCACAAACCACCGGTTGGTGTCCTAAGACTAGGTCAGCCCCTATGAGTCACTGACCCATTGATGGCTCAATGTTGATCCAGCTTCCATTACGCTGGTACAACATTGACCAATCAATGGTTGAATGCCTCTTGTTTGCTGGGAACTCACCTACCGGTACCGTAAAGGCTGTTTTTTTTACAATTATTTTATTTTACCGCATTTCGCTATTTATATAACTGTATGTGATGACCAACAATGAAATAAAATAGTCTGATATTTTCGAATAGCATAGTCACTATAGATCGTGTCTCTCTTGTCATTCAAAATTCACTTTGAATTCATTCATAGCATTGTCTGTATTTTGAAATGCCCGTGAGGTATAAAATAAAAAACTGCGCAAAAAAAGACGATTTACATCACTGAGATTGGTGTAATTCGGACTGCAATTTCCCATAGTCGGGGGAGAGCGTCTTAATGGCGGGCCAAAGGCTTAGATGCTGGCCCACACTTAAAAGCACCATACTAAAACAGGGTCCTCTTTTTCCAGTGAGTGATATTCTCTATACCGGTACCGGAATTAAACATGACATTATATGCAGATATGACTCATATCACACAAAGTAATAACTTCTAGATATGTCTAACTGACTTTGTATTGTGAAATGTATCTATGATCACTTAAAAAATAATATTGAAAGTCTTCCACTCTTTTTTTAATGATGACCGTTATCTTCCACTTGGTACTTTTAATGTCCTGGTTATACCATCCTGTAGAGATTTCAGTTGTATTCGTTCTCACTCTACCCCTGAATGCGATGAGGCCTTTTCCACCTATTTGAGCACCCCTCTCCTCGCGACTTCCAACTGTCGGCCCCTCCCCTAAATTTCAACCCTGCCCAAAATATGAAAGTGGTAGAACAAATATAGCTTTTATTGCAATAAATATGTTACCCATACATTTCTAATTCAAGTATGTCATAGTATACATATTTTACCATAAATAGAGACACATATAACGTTCTGAATTATTTTCTTGACTTTACATGAGCACATTTAATCTCGAAATTACGTATTATTTTTTAAAATGAAACCACATATTTTGCGTGCGTTTTCGTTCATAAGTAGATAATTAGGGGGATTATATCGACACAAAATCACAAGAATAAGAGTTTAGCCACTGTTTAAACTGTTTTTGATTTATTAGCTGATGTAATCCCCCGTTTTAGGCTCTAATTATTCAATTTGTAATCAGAGGTGGCAATATTTGACTTTATAATCCAGTTGTACACACTCTATAATTGTGTGATAGGCTGTACAAATAACATTTCGCAGATGGCAAGGACACAGTGCTGCCTCAACGTTGGGCCATTATCATCGGCGCTGTCACAATGTTGGAACAGAGTTGGCCAAGTTCTCGCATGGCTTCGCGTATACTGTCACTTGTTTACATACAGTGCCGTCTGATTGCCGGCGCTTTGCGGTTAGCTTTGATGTCTAGGCTTGGGGGGTGTCGCACGAGAGACACGTGTGTCCTCTTGGAGTGGGGTCCCAAATAGGTCGACAACGGCTCATATCTGGCAGGGTGTAGTGGGAAGTACACCCTTCACGCAGGATGGGTTATACAGACAATGTGTCTTACTCGGCTGTGATCAGGTCTTTGTTTTGGTGGGGCAACAATATCAAAAAACAACAAAGTTAAATCCTTAATAACTCAGTAACCGGAGCAGTAAAATAAAAAAATAAAACACTATTCTCCATTAAAATTATGTCATAGTATACATATTTTACCATAAATAGAGACACATATAACGTTCTGAATTATTTTCTTGACTTTATATGAGCACATTTAATCCCGAAATTACGTATTATTTTTTAAAATAAAAACCACATATTTTGCGTGCGTTTTCGTTCATAAGGAGATAATTAGGGGGATTATATCGGCACAAAATCACAAGAATAAGAGTTTAGCCACTGTTTAAACTGTTTTTGATTTATTAGCTGATGTAATCCCCCGTTTTAGGCTCTAATCATTCAATTTGTAATCAGAGGTGGCAATATTTGACTGTATAATCCAGTTGTACACACTCTATAATTGTGGGAGAGGCTGTACAAATGACATTTCGCAGATGGCAAGGACACAGTGCTGCCTCAACGTTGGGCCATTATCATCGGTGCTGTCACAATGTTGGAACAGAGTTGGCCAAGTTCTCGCATGGCTTCGCGTATACTGTCACTTGGCTTGATGTTCCCAGGCCATACAGTGCCGTCTGATTGCCGGCGCTTTGCGGTTAGCTTTGATGTCTAGGCTTGGGGGTGTCGCACGAGAGGCACGGAGGCACGTGTGTCCTCTTGGAGTGGGGTCCCAAATAGGTCGACACAGGCTCATATTTGGCAGGGTGTAGTGGGAAGTACACCCTTCACGCAGGATGGGTTATACAGACAATGTGTCTTACTCCGCTGTGATCAGGTCTTTTTTGGTGGGGCAACAATATCAAAAAACAACAAGTTAAATCCTTAATAACTCAGTAACCGGAGCAGTAAAATAAAAAAATAAAACACTATTCTCCATGGATTAATATTTTGATTAAAATAAGAGAAACAGTTATGCAGCTTTAATAATGTAAAAGGCAGGCAAGCTGATTGTACACTATGAAGGCGATGAGGCGCTGATTGGAATGCAAACCCGGAACCCGGATTTGTATTATTATCTTTCGGTCAATAGCGTCCAGGCTATTGCAATTTTACATATATATATTTTGCAACATTTTATTTTAATTACACCCTGAGCACATGGCTAAGCCCTGGTCGGTGGTGGTTAAGTGTTGGCGCACCGTTTGTGGCGCTGCTCTAACATTGACCCGGCAATGGTTCGGTTCATCTGATAGTGTCTCATAAGCCAGTACTGACTGGGAGCAATATAATATATACTATTGTAATGTGTTTATTGAATTGTGGGTGACATTTAAATAAATGTTACTTGACATGACTTGGCCTACTTACATTAGCCAGGACGACACATAGTAAGACATGACTCATCATAATATTCAGCCAGCTCTAAATGTCTTTGTTAGCAACCAATAGTTAATATAGTTAATCAAGCAAAGTCACAATATAATTATACAATTATAATCACAATGGCCATAAAGAATATCATGGGAATTAGCAATGTGAATAAAATTTGTGCCCTTGTTATAGTTATTCTCTAATGTATAAGGCCTATTTTTCTGCAGCTGGTGATGATCCAGGGGAAGGGGAGTCAGGCACTGGTACGTATGGAACAATATATTTAATATTAATACATTAAGTAGACTAATATATTTATTAATATTAATTTAATAAAATAATATTAATAATTATTGGTGATCTGCCATCAATTAATCTTTGGATCAACGCTACTAGATGCAAGTCATTTTCTACACAATAATACATAAATAAAAATGTATGTACCATATCAACTCCCCAGGAAGCATGCAGCACTGCTACCTTTTGGCGCTAGTAACTTGTCGTACATAATTGTCATCTCTGTCCCACCAGATAATCATTTACACCCAGGTGAAGTGAAACACGTGAGGATAAAATAGACACAACATCGACACAACAATGTCCAAGCGTTGAGAGGGGAGACACATCTTATCGAATGACTTTAAACACTGCATTTAAAATATTTGCAAAGTGTGGGGCACTGTATATTTACATCCTCGATAACCATATATTTCTCATCACCATTACAGTTTATTCAATCTTTAGTCTGGATGTTTTATTGTTGTCATTTCTTCTAAGGATGCCAAGGACGAGCAGATATAGTTTTCGTCATTGACGAGTCTAGCAGCATGACTGTAAGTACTATTTGGATGATTATTTATTTTCTTTATAATAATACGTTCTATATTTTGTAGTGAAAATTTATGGGTATGCTCACAATAAGTTATTTATTTAATTTACTACTTCGCAGGGTTTAACCTATATTATTAAAATAATCATTTATTTGAAATTTGAGAGGGATGGTTTTGTTTTAGCTGTGTTACATTTGACAGCTAATTAAATGGTAATTATCTATTTGGAATTCAATATGGGTGCTTGATTGCATTTTGTAACATTCGAAAGCAAATGTTAATCTCGTTGTACACTGGCACAAAATGGTAAACTGGTAATATCTTATCTTTCAGACTAATGAACATGACCTCTTGAAACTCCTCCTTGCCGATGTCATCGGCATATTCAAAGTCGGCTTAAGTGATACCAGATTTGCAGTTGTTAGTTATGCCAGCAGCGCCAATGTGATATTCTATCTGGATGAGTATGGCGTCAAATCTGATTTAATAAATGCCGTGAACGGTATGGTACAAAATGGTAATTACTATTTTTCTTTACTGAACAAGGAGAGATGTTTTAGATTACAGAGAATTAATGTTTGTAAACATAGATTTTTACCAGAGATATTTACATTTTCCAATGTGTAATGTGTTATCATGGCTACATTTAACAAAATATTATGGACGTAATCGCTGTTATCATTTTTCATTGCACGTGGCATCAGCTAGCAATCCCCTCATCTATGTGAACCGAACATTTCCGAAACAATTGTAACATCAAATAAATGAATAAGTACCCATCGGTTCAGAAATAATACACGCTCCTATTGAGCGTCCCCTTAGGGTTTTTACATCGTCATCCGTCTGTCTGGCTGTCTTACTGACTGTCTATCTGTATGCATGTCTGTTTGTCTCATAACTGAAGAAAGCATGTACTTTAAAGAATTAGGAATGCGCCTACCGCAATAGGTCAGGCATGGCCGAGTGAGTGAAATTGTTTTAGCCCGCTTTTTTCCTCATATGACGACAGATGGAAGCCATAAGTCGGTACTGTGCCCCCATCCTATATTTAGTTGAAAATGCCACGCTGTAATTGTGATGTGGCACACATAATATTAAATATACTTTTATTTATGTTGAACTTATATCATATAATTAAAATCTGATATTACACAATAATTATCTTTCAATATCATTTTTTTTAACAAATCCTCCCTTTGTGAGCTGAAACATGACCTCCAATCATCCCAGCACTACTGTTATCCTATCAGCTTTCTATTAAAGAAATAATAGAAATCAGGATCATAAAAATCCATCCGTGAATTCCTGATATATGTGTTTCCCGATTTTGACATGATTTTGCTAATGAGATGCAAATTATGCGTTGATCAGAATCGCCTTCTCCATATATCAGGATCTAAGGAATAAACTCCATATGAATGATCATCTGAGCAAAAAATGACAATTTATTCTAACAAAGCCCCTTCCTCCATTTTGAACCTAACATCTTTAACTATTTCCATGCAAAATGCAATCTGTTTCAGGTGGTACCACTAATCACTTGTCGGGCTTCCAAGCAGCTATTGATGTTTTCAGTCACACTGGCAATCGTCCTGGAATTCCCGATATTGTTGTATTTATTGCTGCTGGTGATGCATCGCAACAACAATTTGATGGAGGTGTTCCGGTAAGTTTGTGTTGTTTATTATTTGTGTCTTGATTTCTTTTGCATTTTGTTGAACCAACGCTTGAGAGCTTAGAATCTTATCGCATACCTACCTATCGATACCTACCTACCTACCTACCTACCTACCTGCCTGCCTGTTTGTCTGTCTGTCTGCTGTCTGCCTGTCAGTGCATCTGGTTTTATATAGGTCTATGTATATTGAGATTTAAATAATTATTGTCACAAGCTGCACGCAATACTTGACAAAAAAATCGTCTATCCATATGAAAGCAAAGCACTACCTAAGTTTTTAATTGAACATTGTTGCGTTCTTATTAAGCCATACAGGCACCCTCTGTTCACACCTACTCTTCCCTCTCTACACTATGGTATTGTTTCACCACCGTAAATGAGCCGACATCCAAGGGGGTTTTACATAAATTACTGTTTTATAAGGTTGTCTCCGCTTCTGGTGAATTAATGCATACGATCCCATGAGGTGGGACACGTCTTCATCTTTAAACACCACATTTCCACATCGTGGTGGGGACTTCCATGGTTTATTTTTAGAAAATAATATGGATATCTCGAGAATATTGTTTTAAAGTTTAAGATAGATCGTCCATGTTCAGTGGGTGTACAATATATTTTATGATTATCAGATACTGACAATTGCCATGTACCCCATGTATACATCTAGAAAAAAACACGACTTTCAATTAGAGCACCATAGAATGGTCTCCCTGATAATGTTCATTTTCACTGTCCCATGATATGCACAGGAGTGGAGTTTTTTTCACATCATTATATTTACTCCCAGCTGCTGTTGCTCTCCCAAAAGATTCTCAGCAGCTGCTTTGGTGCTCACATGAGCTTTTGCAGTGCTTCCAGTAGCATATAATGGGCGGCCGGTCACATCAGGTTATCGTGCTCTAAAAACTTCTGATGGCATTTTCTGTTACAAGCAAACATCTTCTTCAAAACATCTCTCCATATGGTCATAATTAGGACCAGGGTTGATGTCAGTTTTAATTATTTTTTTTATTCACCCAAATTTTTTTTCTAGGATGGCCGCCACGAAGCAAAATTCAAGCAATAATTAGATATATTTTTATCATAAAAGAACTACATTAAGATTTTAGTGTCCAAAGTATTTTTATCAGCATACCAGACATGTTCGTGCTTCTGGAAATATTTTTAAAGATTTTTTAGAGAATAAAATCCCAGATTGCGTCCATTACATAGAAAAATGGATGCATCTAGCTTAAGAAGAAATATCCATAACATATGATAACGTTTTTAAATACGGATGATTCTTGTGTTTATTATAAGCTGTTATGATATGCCTGACTGTAAGTGACCAGGTGTCGCCAAAAAAATCTATAATTGCTGCCAATGGATGCATGACACAGTGCTGGGCTAAAGATGAAACGTACATGCACTGTCTGGCAGCTAAAGAGGGATATTTGGCCGACGTTTATTTTACTTTTGGTTATTGCTCAATCGTATGTATATACTGTTATCTAAGATGGCGTTAATTACATAGAAACATGGCTGCCACAAAGTTATAGCTTAAGAAGAATTATTTTTGTCTTCCGTATTGTCATGTTTATTGTTATATCATGTAGGTCTGGATTATGGATCTTATTCATCTAAAATTATCACCCTATTTGATAATCTTCAAGTTGGATGGATGTCAGTCTCAGTTTTTAGTTTTAACACAAAAAACACATTTGTCAAAAATGGATATTATTCCTATTGTGAACAAGAATAAAAGTAAACCTATGATTATGCTTTTGGTGTTTGCTAACCCGTGTCAGAGCTGAGCAATAAATATCCATAAAACTTCATGAAATAGTGGTAGATGGGTGATTTCAGTATCTATGATGAGGTCTTATCCTAAGTCTCACCCAGGTGTTTTTACTTTTCAGAAAGCATTTAAGATAGCGAACATGTAATAAAATCCAATATGACGATGACTGATATATCGGTAATAAATTAAATATAAATAGTTGCTGCTCATTTGACAATAAAGAAAAATAGATAAAAAGAACAATGTAAACTTCAGAAGAATCATAATATGATTGGCAAGGGCGAATATTTCTCTACTGAATCAATGTATCATGAAAGAGATTACACCCAATCTTTGAGCATGCCAACAACTTGAACGCAATAAGATCCAAATAACAACGCAAAAGCATAAGCAGGCATAAAGAGTTGAATATTCCAATATTTGATGCTTTTCAAAAATTATGTAGATCAAAGAAACCTGTTGTAACTACGTCATGTATAATATAAATACTAATTCAAGCCTATCCGAACGCAAAATCCATTGAAAACAATCATCTAATTTAGGATTTTCTTTTCGAAAAAAAGGATCGATTGTTGTCGCTAATAAATCATTCTGAATAATGATGTGGAACGGATATTATGACCTTACACAAAACAGTTAATCAGTGGGAGACATACAACCCTCAGTTAATTGATGGTCGGTGTACAGCTTGTGAGTAGTACATGACTTGCAACATATAAGTAGAGTCAGGATAGTATATCTTATGTTATATATACAGAGAAATATATAACAGTACAATTTGTTATGATACAATCATGTGAGGCACTGACTTGTTTTCATTCGAAACAATTGATTTAAATTTGAAATCTGAGTCTTTGCAGCTTTGCTACAGTAATTTACTGAGCTGTTTCAACCTATGAAGATGAGTTGCCATTTAGGCATTTAGACTGAGGAATAATCAGGTATTGGTGCATCAGCACATAAATGAGCTGAAGATATATTTCGTGCTGTCAAAATCTAAACTTATTTGAATTATAGGGCATGTGACAAATAACCCACTATTAAAATTTCTAGATCTTCTCTGTGCTCCTTGTTCACATTATCATAATTATGATTGTTTTCATATTATACATAATTGTTCACTTTTTTAAAAACTGATTTGAAACAAGATAACGTATGTTCTTTGTCAAAGCTGTTAAACATGCACAATAGCAAACTCACTTTACTTTCAGTCTGAATATGTAGCTATACTAGTGAGAAGACCAGGAATCAATGAATCAACAATATAGTTGAATTCAACAATATATATATATTTATTCTTTTTCTTATTTTTTGCGGATGCAAAATATCAGATATTTGGTTGACCACTGAAATAAAAAAAAACTGCTCGGATATTGACACAATTATAAACATGTTAACACCTTATATATGACATCGTCATCATCATCATGTTTTTTGAAATTATCAGCTATACAAGAAGGTCCTCATTATGTGATAATTAAGGCGAAAGCGGTGGTGATTGTAAAAATAAAAAGATCCAGAATTACTATAAATGCCACAAGCAAATGCATTTCTAGACGGGTTGAGATATACTGCTGTCATCCAGAGGCTGCGAAGCCAGTGGATATAATTTTAACATTACTTGGACAAAGTTTGCAATACTTATATATAGGCCCTATGCCATTGTAGCTGCTCCGAACAGATCTGCATGATCACGGAGCACTGTCTGTCAGTTTGTCTGTTGGTGTCATATTATATCCCATAAAAAAGGTGTCATGCATGTTCAAAGGGTTAATATTTAAAAATAAATGTTCGCATTCATTGAAGCTATAGAGATAATTTTTTTCTAGTGAAGAGTGAGACTGACATCTAGCCTGGTGATGAAAGTGGTCCCATTGTGCAGTCATTGGTGGTGAATATCAGCTTGTAACATGAAATGCCATGTGAAAACAAAATATTTGAATGTGCTCTGTGGTGTATTGTGGTGCTCTCCTCAACTACTGCTGTGCTCCGATAGACTGCTGCGGTGCTACAACAGCTGCTATAGTGCTCTCATAAGCTGCTGAGTGCTCTCAAATAGCTGTTGCGGTGATCCTAGCAGCTGATGTAGTTCTCCCAACAGCTGCTGCAGTGTTCCCAAAAGCTGCTGTAGTGTGCTGCTGTAGTGTTCTCAACAGCTGCTGCGGTACTCCCAACTGCAGTGCTCCCAAACAGCTGTTCCAGTGCTCCCCAACATTTGCTGCTGTGCTCCAATAAGCTATCTGTTGCGGTGCTGCCAATAGCTGATGTGGTCCACCAAAAAGGTGCTGTGATAATAGTGTTACTGTCGCAGGTCAAATGCACTCTGTCTTATATATAATTCCTACTCTTGCTATAGGCCTGCGGGGTATAATGCATTAAAATGTAATAGAAATGATCGTGTTCCCATATAGAGGCCACATAAGGGGTATGAATGCATAATACATTTTGGAAAATAAAAAAAATGTTCAATTGATACAATATTTGTGGATAATGTGTGAGCACACATTATTTTCTTTATGCGTGATCCGAAATTTAACTGTGTTATATGATTTTCGGATACAGGGGGTGAGACTAGGATTGTGTCTATTCTGGTAATGAACGTAATAATATTCAGGGAAATCCGGGCAATGCTTACCTTTTTACTCGCAAGGGAGCGTAGCTCATAACGTCACAAGTTAGCATGCCATCGTCGGACCTTTTATTTTTTAAAGGATAGGTTAGGCTTTATTAGAGTGTGTCACATAGGGGGGTAAGTTTGAACAAAAGTAGTGAATTAGGCATTTAGGGTGGTGTACTAAAACATTACCATAAAACAAAATGTGCGCTTTCAGGGAGGGATAAGCCCTGAAAATTGACACTCAAGCAAATTCATAATGGCCTATTTGTGGCCATCTTAGACTGTCATATTCATAATATCGAGCAAATTGTGCCAGATGGCTAGACCAGTACTATAAAGTAAAATGTGTTGTTTCAGTGAGGGATATGCCCTGAACAATGTAAACTTGATCAAATTAAGAAAGGCCGACTTGCGACCACCATTGACTTAAGTCCTGGATTATACATGACAAACTGTGGTAGTAGATATGTAGATCATTTACTGTAGAACTAAAGGTGAAGGATACACCCGGGACGGGGGATTATGGTGGCCGACTGGTCTCTTGTTTATTAATGTGGTTGTACGAGCACTGCCTAGATCTCTGGTTCAGTTTGTCAAATAATATAAGGTTTTGGGTTTTGACCAGTGATTTGTTGGATGTATTGCAGGCACAGCTATTGAAAGATGACGGTGTTGTAATAATTTCTGCATCTATGGGAAGCGGGATACAACCATCCACCATGAGAGACTACGCAACTCACGCTAGTCTGCATATTATCTTTGAGGACTTTGACGACGCCAGAGATAGCGTCCAGATAGTCCAACTCGCAACCACCATATGCAACTGTAAATATATTTTAAACAAAATATAACTAACCAAGATCATTATTTCATGCTTAAAATGTGTACTGTTTTTTTGTAGAAAATGTAAACATTGAAACGCATATATTTTGAATAGCAAGTTACAATCAATGAGTGAGTGAGTGAGTGAGTGAGTGAGTGAGTGAGTGAGTGAGTGAGTGAGTGAGTGAGTGAGTGAGTGAGTGAGAGAGTGAGTGAGTGAGTGAGTGAGTGAGTGAGTGAGTGAGTGAGTGAGTGAGTGAGTGAGTGAGTGAGTGAGTGAGTGAGTGAGTGAGTGAGTGAGCGAGCGAGCGAGCGAGCGAGCGAGGGAGTGAGTGAGTGAGTGAGTGAGTGAGTGAGTGAGTGAGTGAGTGAGTGAGTGAGTGAGTGAGTGAGTGAGTGAGTGAGTGAGTGAGTGAGTGAGTGAGTGAGTGAGTGAGTGAGTGAGTGAGTGAGTGAGTGAGTGAGTGAGTGAGTGAGTGAGTGAGTGAGTGAGTGAGTGAGTGAGTGAGTGAGTGAGTGAGTGAGTGAGTGAGTGAGTGAGTGAGTGAGTGAGTGAGTGAGTGAGTGAGTGAGTGAGTGAGTGAGTGAGTGAGTGAGTGAGTGAGTGAGGGAGTGAGTGAGTGAGTGAGTGAGTGAGTGAGTGAGTGAGTGAGTGAGTGAGTGAGTGAGTGAGTGAGTGAGTGAGTGAGTGAGTGAGTGAGTGAGTGAGTGAGTGAGTGAGTGAGTGAGTGAGTGAGTGAGTGAGTGAGTGAGTGAGTGAGTGAGTGAGTGAGTGAGTGAGTGAGTGAGTGAGTGAGTGAGTGAGTGAGTGAGTGAGTGAGTGAGTGAGTGAGTGAGTGAGTGAGCGAGCGAGCGAGCGAGCGAGCGAGGGAGGGAGGGAGGGAGGGAGGGAGGGAGTGAGTGAGTGAGTGAGTGAGTGAGTGAGTGAGTGAGTGAGTGAGTGAGTGAGTGAGTGAGTGAGTGAGTGAGTGAGTGAGTGAGTGAGTGAGTGAGTGAGTGAGTGAGTGAGTGAGTGAGTGAGTGAGTGAGTGAGTGAGTGAGTGAGGGAGGGAGGGAGGGAGGGAGGGAGGGAGGGAGGGAGGGAGTGAGTGAGTGAGTGAGTGAGTGAGTGAGTGAGTGAGTGAGTGAGTGAGTGAGTGAGTGAGTGAGTGAGTGAGTGAGTGAGTGAGTGAGTGAGTGAGTGAGTGAGTGAGTGAGTGAGTGAGTGAGTGAGTGAGTGAGTGAGTGAGTGGTGAGTGAGTGAGTGAGTGAGTGAGTGAGTGAGTGAGTGAGTGAGTGAGTGAGTGAGTGAGTCCATAGCCAGAAATATGGCGTGCTCTTATCGAGTTCAAGAGCTCTTTATAGTGGCACAGACAACATTGCACACTCCAGAATTATGAACAGATTGGAACACTGCTTATATGCAGAATATAGATGACAAAGAATAAACGGAATTTGG
>OZ024902.1:68196828-68249016 GCA_964017125.1 Flabesymbios commensalis | reverse complement strand
AGGTGGAAGTGGCACTGCATCAGGTGGAAGTGGCTCTAATCATGGTGGATCAGGCTCAGATGGAAGTGGTACTGCATCAGGTGGGAGTGTGACGGCATCAGGTGGAAGTGGTTCTGCATCAGGTGGAAGTGGGCCTGCGTCAGGTGGAAGTGGGCTTGCATCAGGTGGAAGTGGGCCTGCATCAGGTGGAAATGGGCCTGTGTCAGGTGGGAGTGTGACGGCATCAGGTGGAAGTGGCACTGCATCGGGTGGAAGTGGCTCTAATCATGGTGGATCAGGCTCAGATGGAAGTGGCACTGCATCAGGTGGAAGTGGCACTAATCATGGTGGATCAGGCTCAGATGGAAGTGGCTCTGCATCAGGTGGAAGTGGCTCTGCATCAGGTGGAAGTGAGCCTGCGTCAGGTGGAAGTGGCACTGCATCAGGTCGAAGTGGCACTGCATCAGGTGGAAGTGGGCCTGCATCAGGTGGAAGTGGCTCTTATCATAGTGGATCAGGCTCAGGTGGAAGTGGCTCTCATCATAGTGGATCAGGCTCAAGTGGAAGTGGCTCTCATCATAGTGGATCAGGCTCAGGTGGAAGTGGCTCTCATCATAGTGGATCAGGCTCAGGTGGAAGTGGCTCTCATCATAGTGGATCAGGCTCAGGTGGAAGTGGCTCTCATCATAGTGGATCAGGCTCAGGTCGAAGTGGCTCTCATCATAGTGGCTCAGGTGGAATGGACTAAGTACGTAATCTTTAGATAATTCTATCAAATACCTAACAAATACAAATACTCTTGTAGTAATGTAGATGGTCATTTAACTATAAGTCTATGAGTAAATAACTGCATATTTTGAAAACAATGATTTGAAAATAAAAACAAAGCTGATGACACACAATACATTTGTAAAATTAAATTGTGTTGGCTACTGATATACGCAGGGAGTGAAATTATAATCACTCAACACAGACCTTTTATTTTTTAAATGGTTCATCGTTTGTCATGAACTGTTTAATAAATATCTATGCGATTTTTGGTTCAAATATCTGTCACTTTGTTTCAGATTCAGCTGAACAATGATCTAAAACTACACCAAGACATTCTACAAATACATTTGGTAATTTGGATCTCACGATTTTACTTTCATGTCCGAGATAATCAAAATCACTTTTTCACAGCTTTTCATGACATGTTTTTCTTTGTTGTACTTTCCTATACTATTTAAGCATCACTGTAAATTTAATTTATTTTATTTTGAAAATAAAATATATGCAGTATAATAATTGGATATTAGCAATGTTTGTTATGATAATTACTATATTATCACACATGGCGATATAGTGGAGCAGCAGAGCAGGTCAATTTTCGGGGTCCCCATTCACAAAAAGTAACATTATGTGTTATATACCAAATTAAAGCTTAGCATCTCAGGATTCAGAAAAGTGATGATGCTAAGGCCGCAGCCTAGAGGGATTTTGTAATCTGACCTTGAAGTAGGCAGGGTTGGGGCCAAGTACATCGGTACGTGTACTTACCTGTACTTAAGTACACTTTTTCGAGTATTTGCTTGTACTTTGTACTTGAGTTTCAAAAATATACTTGTACTTGTACCCAAGTACATTACTAAGTACTTGGGACTTGAAGACAAGTACATTGCAAGTACATCCCGTTTTGTTAAAAAAATATATACTATAATTTACTTTTTTTCTGCTATTTAGTGCAATATTTTCTAGAATATAAATTTAAAAATAATTATTGAACGCAAAACAAATTTAGTTTATATAGATGTATCTATGTAAACCATTATGACACAATATTTTTCTCAGTGCGCTGTATATTATCCCTTTGATCTTTTATTTAGACTTCTAGGTAAGCCGGCCCCATATAGATACTGATAAAATTGTTAAACAAACACACAGACGTAACGGCAATGAGTATCGTCCATCGTTATCAAATACAGCTATGCACATGCCTGACCCGGCAAAAAAACGAGCTATTAACCCAGCGTTGGCTTATTGTTGGGGCAACGTTGCTGCTGATGGCTCAATATTGAATCGACACTGGCTTAACGTCTCGTGTCTGCTGTAGAGCTGATGAGCTTTCATTGTTTGCGAATTACCTCTTATAAAACCCTATAATTGCTAGGGTCATCTTTGTTCACGTTTCGAAAAGTACTGTTCAATCGATATTGTAACATGAAAGCATTATTTACAATTGTTTGTTAATTGGTCAGGGAAACATATGTTGTCGCATGTTGTGCTAAAAGTATTACAAACACGCCACATAATAAAAATATAATTTTAATTGCAGACATCTTAGAGTTAGAATGGTTAAGTGTCTGATTGACCGGGCGCCTGCGATAGCAATTAAGAGCTGCGTTAAGAATCACACCTTCATTAACACTTTCAGTGCGGCGAGCTATTATCATAATTCTATTCAAGTGTCGAACCACAATTAATACCCCTTGATTAAATATTGAATACACCCAATTTTTCTTGTCATTTGAATTTACGACACCAAACTATTTCAACACTTAACCCTTCAACCACCAAATTATGCAATCTGAATTTCTACCCACTTGAAGTTGTGTCTCGCCGACGTGATCCACAACTTCAAGTGAGTGAAAATTATTCAGATTTGACAAAAAGGGGGTCAAATGTTTTCAAATATTGCTGATTGATGTCCCATTTTATCACTAAAATGATTAAAAGGTGGTACTTAATGTGCTAATAAAAATGAAAACCTGAATATATGCGGCACCGGCGGTTAAAGGGTTAACACATTATTGAAATTATAATAATTGTATATCCTCTTATTATTTAACTTGAAAATAATGACCTAGAGTCTAATTAATTATTTTAAAATTAAATAATATTATATTCTGCTGAATAACTTCATATTTAATGTATTTAATTGGGTACAACATATGGTTGACCATAGTGTTTTTGTTGGCAAATTAAGAATTCTAACAAATGAAGCTTAAACGTATTCCTCGCTAATATTTCTGACATTAATATCTAGTCAGAGGAAATAAATATTTGTTCGCAATACATTGGTCATTATGTGTAATGTCAACAGACATATCCTAGTTATTAAAAACAAGGGGGGTGGGGTGCTTTTCACACCTCCCTACTCAGGTACTGCACCCAGAGAACACGAGAAGTTGTCTTAGTTGTGGGTCAACATCATCGATGATTACCCAGCAATTAGGCCATTGGGCCATTGCGCAGTGCCAGCTGGAGTCAACTCACAATAGACCATAGTAGTGATCCTCTTCAATACTGGAAAGCAAATATAAATGTTTCCCCCAATTTAAGCAAACTGGCTGTCTCCGCTCAAATCGACTGTGAATATCATTCAATACACCCTTACGCAATGAATTACAAACAATGTATTGATTTCACATTAGACTGTTAATATCATTCAATAAATGAAATGCAATGAATAAATAATTAATCGAGCTCACATTGAAAGTTAATATAATTCAATACACCAATATGCAATAAATAAACAAGTTGTTCAACTCAGTATTACCTTTGTTTCTTCATTTGTGCATTTACCGATCTATTTTTATGCGTGATATTATAAATTTGTACTTTGTACTTGGTAATTGTACCCAAGTACATTTGCAATGTACTTGGGTAGTACCCAAGTACATTTCGCAAAACCCTGTACTTGTACTTGTACTTGTACTTGAACATTTTTATTGTACTTGTACCGAAGTACCGAGTCGATGTACTTGCCCCAACCCTGGAAGTAGGGTACTATCTATTCCGAAAAATACATTACTTGCGATATTCTAGCATAAAAAAAACCTAGGCAATCTGTCACAACTCCTTATGTAACATATATTTCACATAAAATCACAAAGCTGATGACACACACTTATGTTATCATTTCAGCCTCACTGTTTTATTTTTTAATTTATTTTCTATTTGTTCCTAAATATAGAATAATCTTTGAAAACCACATGGTTTTGGAAAAAGAAATGTGAATGTTTTCCAAGCCGTGCCTTTTTTATTAGTGGCCGGCAGTTTATAAGTTACCGGTTGCTGGTGTTGTACCAAGAAATCGATATATTAGCTAGCATACAATAACTCAAAACAAAAAAATTGTATATTTGTATGCCGTTTCTACCATATTTCAAGCGACTGAGGGCCGACACGTGGGTCTAGTGGGATTACATGTAAGTATATTTAAGAGGGTGCCCGTGCACCCACGGAAATATACTTCTATTCGGTGTATCGAGCTTTAGTCAGTCAGCCAGTGCCCAAAAATAACACTCAGGTATACACTAAAAGCTAGATAATTTCTGATGATACCAGGTGTTAGGGACATGCCTGGGGGTCATCACCAGAGGGGAAGTAAGTTTTGAAAGTTGTGCAATTTTTTTTTATTCAAGATGGCGTCCGAGATGGCCGCCGGCAAATAGTCATACTTAAGAAATAATATAAATTGGGCAAATTTAGCTCAATTTGCTGTTGTAATATAGTAGTAGTAGTAAATCATTGCTTTACGTCACTTTTCGGCACAAAAGGTCTTTTAAGTGACATTAGAATACGATAAAAACGTTGTAGTCAATTGATGAGATTAATGATGTACAGATGATGATGTGAGGGTGGGGGTGATAGGGCATGGTGGGTTATTGAGAGTGTTTTCCTTCGCTTGCCCGATAAGGGGTTCTGGGCATGTCTAGGGGATATACCCCCAGACATGCCCAGACGGCCGGAGACTTGAGTTTCGCTGTACAATTTAATGATGAAACTCTGTGGCATTTCGCGCAGCTCCGCTATCCTCTGGTCGGATAGTCCCCAGAGTGACAATAGGAAGGATCCCTCCCTCTGGGTAACTCCATTCATCCCACGTGAGAGACCTAATGTCAAACACGCTATTGCCGGTTATTTAAGGCTACCACGGCCTACATCAGCGCCAGCACTGATGCGGGTGCTGCATTGGCTCCACTGTTGAGCGGAGAAACCAGGGTACGCCACTGGCAATCCGCCCGAAGATTATAGCCAGATACGAGGAGGCTGCAGCTGCCCTTGGATGATTGCTGTAGACTAGTGCTTCTGTACAGTGCCGTACACAGCATCCAACAGACGGAACAGATCCCTAATGACCCTCCCCAGATGGGGGCGAAAAGTACTACTACTAGTAATCATCCCAGTACCCCTGCTGTTGTAATACACCATTTCAACTAGTTCAGAGTTACTGAATGCAGCTAGGCCACTATCAGACAATTCTGATCATTATTTTTAACCCTTTCAGTCCCAAATTTTCTTTATCATACACCTTAGTGATGTCAATTAGGACAAAGTTGTTATCTATAATAATTATTCCATATTAATGGTGAAAGATTGGTATCAATACAGTGACTATGGTAATGACAATTAGTTAATCTAATTAATTATAAAATAAGATGGTCGTCGACGTATAGTCAGACCTAGGAATTTGCGTAAACAGTAAAATTCTAAATGAATTTTCTTTTGTAATACACCATTTCAACTAGTTTAGTAGTCAATAAATTGTTCTAGATCACCCCATAAAATGTTATTTTAAACAATCGAATTTATTGTTATATTTATTACAAACATTTAACCCTTTCAGCTCCGGGGAGCTTTTGTACTGAACATTTCTAGAATGTCAATAGGGACAAAATGGTTATTTATAACAAATTATTCATTATTAACGGTAGCGGAATTGTATCAGTACAAAAACTAAGGCAATATCACACTTATTGGTTTTAGTTATTTAAAATGGCGTACAAGATGGCGGCCATCAGCACTTGGTAAATTTAGGAAAATGTGTGTAAATTGACATATGTTTAGTCCAGTTTTTTTCTGTAATAATCCATGTTAAATACTTGTGGTCGAGTGATCTAGTCAATCTAGATCACTCGAAGACAATTTGAACAATATTTAACCCTTTCAACGCGAAGTTCTAAGAAAACGTATGAGCTTTTATGTCCCTCGTCAAAACAAGAATCCTCTCCAACAAAAGACTATATTCAAAATCCCCCCACCTAAATGTACTTGTTGAATCATTTAAGTGTTAATTTTGCATACCCTAGTATCCTTGTAATGAATAATTAATATTAAGATAGCATTTTAATATTGATGATATTTTTTTCTGAGGACTACTGGTGGAGTGTACGTATACCGGACTAGCCAAACTTTCTAAAAAGTTGTATCATATTGGTGGACTGCAGACATGAGCGTTGGCTTAGGAAAGGCTAGGCAAATAATACATTTTGAAGACATTGTATGTGAAACGTGAAACGTCATTGCTAACCCATAGTCGAGGAGGTGCGGAGTTGTTACTGAACCATTTATTTACTGTGTCTCATCTAGTGATGTCTGACACCATAATTATGTGACCCATCTGAACAGCCGCATCGCGCATTATTTGTTGTCAGAGAGAGAGATAATGTGATATTGTGAAATAGAACAACTGGGATATATATAGTTCAAACCATCAGTGATTCTTTTTATCGAAACCAACATTATTGTTTTTTAAACATTTTAAAACCAATTGTTCAAAACCCCATTTTATATTTTTATCATTTAAAATAACGTTCAATAAAAAAAAATAACCACTCAAAGGTTTTTTTTTAAATAATTTATGTATCTGCTATATATATATATATATATATATATATATATATATTAATAATACACTTATTTAATGAAACTGTTTTTTAGTGTCATCATGTATGTAGTTTTTGACATTTCTGCAATTTGTAAAAAAAATCAGCTGTGCGACTGCTCACGTGAAGATAGGTCACATTAGTCATACTGGATGACAAACTTCATTAAAAGACACATCTAGCTTGAATGAGTATATCAACAAATTGCTCGAAAGGTGGTGATATAATTTCTGTGAGAAATAGGATTTACCCGTCATCTAATGGGAGGTTGTTTAATATATATTACACTTGGTTTGTCCATTGGGAAGGCCTGATAAAATCGAAACAATAGGGGACGCTGAGCTATGGAAGAATCTGATTAGACATCATCACAGAACGCACCACCAAATTGAGAATATCATCAATAAATATTTATTTAATTTTGTTCAGTAATTAAGTAATGGTAATGGTAACCTGTCAATTTTGATATCGTTGTCCTTTTTCAGATTTGTGTTTTTGTGTCCTTGGGTATTATAATATATCAATTCTAATGATTTCAATACTATTTTTTATTTAAGTTATGAAAGGTGTGATATTTTTATATCAGGGCCTTATGTTGAAGATATAAAAAACAAATAACATCTACATTATGTTTATGGTGTTTACTTTCCAGGGTCAGCTAGGAGGAATTACTTGCATTTATCTGTCAGGTTTTTCAATCTGACCTACTTGACCAGTTATAGATTACATAGATGGTTTTAGAAATGTAATACTTTGGAAGGCGTGAGGAGTCAATATCAAATGTAAATAGGTATATTAGCAGCTCGTACTGCAAACGATACATCCTTCTCGCTGGTGACCTGATCCACATTATTGAACATCACATCTGTAGGCTATGCTCTTGGTAGTTAGACCTGACTACGTAGCATAAAGCTGAAGAGATACTGAATGAAAACCAGGCTAACCATGTACATTTTTATTGGCAACATGACAGTCATATTTTCTGTCTGAATTTTCGCTTTAGATAGATATACATGTATATGCTTGTGTGAATATCCAATCTGCTGTCATAAAGAAATACGTTCAGTTATATTCACAGAAAAATGTTAGTAATTAAATTTTAATGATATATACATCTACGTAAAATTATTTTGCTTGACAGTCAAAAAACTGTATAAATGAGCTTTAAATAATTATTGTATTTAACAAAAACGATTGTGAATGTGGTAACAGGTCCAACAAATTTGTTTTAAAGTTGGTCAGTGGTGGCTATTTTGCGTTTTACTCAAGTCAGCATATCCTATCGCGAATAAACAGAAGCTATTATTGTAATGGTTATTGGCAAAGAAAAGTGTTATGATTTTTATGGTCACCCCACTTCAATCTCTGGTCATAACATAACTGGGCTCATTGCAGTATGTTATATTGCCACTACAGAGGATATTGTGGCCTTTGTGCTTGCTAAAATAACCTCTTGTGTTAAAAGGGTTCAATATTTTGTTTAATTATTTGGGAGTGGTCTAGATAGATACAGTGTATACCAAAGTAGTAGAAATGGAGATTGCAAAAGAAAAATTAGCTAGCATCGAGAAGCTTGCACAATTGACATTGCCGTATTTGTAGCTACACTATTAATACCAATCCCTCACCACGAATAATGAATTAATTATGATAAATTATAATTAAGTAGATTAACTAATTGTTATTACCATAGTCACTGTATTGATACCAATCCTTCACCATTAATAATGATATAATTATTATAGATAACAATTTTGTCGTAATTGACATCACCAAGGTGTTCGAAAAAAAAACCTTTGGGGCTGAAAGGGTTAAAATAATGATCAGAATTGTCTGAGAGTGGCCTACCTGCATTCAGTAACTCTAAACTAGTTGAAATGGTGTATTACAACAGAAAATTGAGCTAAATTTGACCAATTTACACTATTTCCTAAATATGACTATATGTTGGCGGCCATCTTGGATGCCATCTTGAATTACAAAAAATTGCACCACTTTCAAACTCTACATCCCCCCTGGTGGTGACCCCCAGGCATGTCCATAACACCTGGTATCATCAGAAATTATCTAGCTTTCAGTGTATACCTTATCAAAAACTAAGCCCTTTCGTTTGACTGGCTGACTGACTATTGTAGAAACCCCGTAGAAAATGGTTAGCTATGGTAACAAGCTGCAAGCTGGAAATAGGTCCCACGTGTCATTTCTATGCAAATTTGTACCGCCATTATCGGTCAATAACTCAGATAAAGATATAATAATGATGTCTTCATCCATATTTTGAGGGTAAAAGAAGACAACAAAACTGTTTGATGTGATGTGTTTCAGAAAATTTAGTATGCAAATTAGCGCCGCCATCACCGAAAAATATATATCTATTTATGGCTTGGTCAATATCCCAGATCACGCAACAAAAATGGTATCTACACTCATGTTTTCAGGGTCAATAAAGACAATGAAACCATGCCCGGAGTGATCTGATGTGTTGCAGTAAAAATAGTATGCAAATTAGTGCCGTCATTACTGAAAAATTGATTTTACTTGTAAGGTCGCTCAATACGCCTATCGTTTATAACTGAACAGTTAAATGATTCTGTGAGCTAGTGACCACAATTAAAATATTATAAGACTGATCTAATATGTTTGAAAAACACTAACATCGTTTCCAACATATAAGAAAATGATCAGAACCATTTTTGTTAAATTACTGTACAATTAGATCAGAAGATAATATGGCATAGGCCTATCATAGTTTTGTGGTTTAGCCTCAGACCAGCCTTGAACTAGCCTAAACTACATACATGATATGGATGGATATGCTTATTTCTAAAACAAAGAAGGGTAGATTAAGACTAGTACACTTTGAAGGTTATCTCATCCACTACAAAAGTGATCTTGGCCACAACAGAAGTGACCACAGCCACTTTAAAAGTTGTCCCATCCACTGCAAAACTGAACTTGGCCACTGACGAAGTGATTACAACAACTTTAAAAATTATCTCAGCCACTATAAAAGTGATCTTGAACATAGAAGAAGTTTTCACAACTACACTAAAAGTTACCTCAGCAGCTACGAAAGTGATCTTGTCCACAAACAATCTGATGTCAACCACTGAAAAAGTGATTTCAGTCACTACAAATGTGATCTTGACCACTGAATAATTAATAATAACCACTGTGAAAGTCATCTCATCCACTGCAAACGTGATCTTGGCCACAGAAGAAGTGATTACAACCACTTTAAAAGTTACCTCAGTCGGTACAAAAGTAATCTTTGACACTAACAGACTGATGTCATCCACTTAAGAAGCGATCTCAGTCACTACAAAAGTGCTCTTGGACACTGAAGAATTAATAACATCCTCTTTAAAAATTATCTGAGTCAACACAAAGGTGATATTGGCCACTAGCAAACAGTTATCAGCCACCGAAAAAAATATTTAGGCCACTGCAAAAGTGAACTAGGCCACTGAAGAAGTGATCACAGTCACATTAAAAAGTAATTGAACCATTACAAAAGTAATCTTAGCCACTTTAAACGTTATCTCAGCCGCTACAAAAGTTATCTTTGCCACTAACAAACTGATTTCAACCACTGAAAACGTGATTTCAGTCACTACAAAAGTGATCAAGACCACTAAAGAATTGATAATAGCCACTTTGAAAGTAATCCCATCCACTAGAAAGGTGATCTTGGCCACTAAATAAATTATTTCCATCACTTTAAAAGTTATCTCAGCCACTACAAAAGTGATCTTGACACGAAAGATGTGATCAAAGCCACTTTGAAAATGATCCTATCTACTACAAAAGTGATCTTGGTCACTGACAAAGTGATCAAAGCCACATTAAAAGTCATCTCAGCCACCATAAAGGTGATCACAGCCGAAACTGATCTTGTCCACTGAAGAAGTGATCACAGCCACTTTAAAAGTGATCTCTGCCACTACAAAGATGATCTTGGCCACTGAAGAAATGGTTACAACCACTTTAAAATATATCTCAGCCACTACAAAGGTGATCTTGGCCACTAACCAACTGGTGTCAGCCACTGAAAAAATTATCTAAGCAACTATAAAGTGATCTTGGCCACTAACGAAGTGATCACAGCCACTTTAAAAAATATCTCAGCCACTACAAAAGTAATGTTGTTCACTGACGAAGTGATTACAACCACTTTAAAAGTTATCTCAGCTACTACAAAAGTGATCTTAGTCACTGAAGAAGTGATCACAGCGACTTTAAAGGTTGTCTTAACCGCTACAAAAGTGATCTTGGCCACTAACAATCTAATGTCAGTCCCTAAAAAAGTAATCTCGCTCACTACAAAAGTGATCATGACTACAAAAGTAGTCATCAGAGACACTTCAAAAGTTATCACAGCCACTACAAAATTGATCTCGGTCACTGACGTTGTCATCACAGCCACTTTAAAAGTTACTTTTGCCGCTACAAATGTGATCTTGGCCACTGAGAAGTGCTCACAAACACTTTAAACATTATCTCAGCCCGTGCAGATAATTTTCATCACTGAAAAAGTGATTACAGCAGCATTAAAAGTTAGCTCAGCCACCACAAAGATAATCTCGGCCACAAACAAACTGATATTGTCTACCGTAGAAGTGATCACAACCACTTTAAAAATTATCTCATTCACTACAAAAGTGATCTTGGCCACGGAAGAAAAAGGTGACATCCACTTTAAAAATTATTTCACCACTACAAAAGTGATGTTGGCCACTAAAGAAGTCATCACAGCCACTTTAAAAGTTATCTCAGCCACCACAAAGGTTATCTTGGGCACTGAATAAGTGACCAGAGGCAATTTAAAAGTTATCTCAGCCAATACAAAATTTATCTTGGCCACAGAAGAAGTGATCACAGCCACTTTTAAAGTTATCCCCGCCACCACAAAAGCGATCTTGGCCATAAACAAACCAATCTTGTCCACAGAAGAAGTAATCACAGCCACTTTAAAAGTTATCTCAGCCACTACAAAATGATTTTGACCACTGGAGAAGTGATCACAGCCACTTTAAAAGTGATCTCAGACACTAACAAAGTGATCTTGGCCACTGAAGAAGACAATAGACAATGCATTAACCAATCAGCTATTACAATGTAAATCGCTCTCCTAGTAAACACAAGGCATTTGTATAAATGTCATACAAATGTTCTGTGATTATCGGGTGTTTTTTATGGATGCAATCTAAAAACTACTTTAAAAACATTTAAAAACGTATGCAGGCAGATAGTTGACGGAGCGCGGACAGGCGAAATGAATCAATTTGCAGTAAATTCCATGAAACATATTTCGTCACCAACAACTAATAAATGTGTTGTTGGCGATGAAATATATGTTAAACCATTTAAATTAAAAAGTTATCTCAGCCACTAGAAAAGTGATCTTGGTCACTGAAGAAGTTTTCACATCCTCTTGAAAAATTAGCTCAGTGAGCAATATCATTTTTGTTGTGACCGAAGAAGAGTGAGATGGTGAGCAACAACACTGATAATTTATTCACTGCTATCACATTTTTGTGGAGTAAACTTCATCGAGATTACTCATTGAGGTGGACAGTTCCTTACTCAAGAACATAATCATGTTTCTGTTTAATTTAGTTAAAATACAAAGGAATTGATTTGTCTTTTGTTTAGTATCTGAATTGACATATGTAAAAACACTTTATTGTAATATATGATAAAATGTGTTTTATATTTGAAAAGATATAATTATGACTGTGCATACCGTATCCCAGCGTATAAACGTGCATGCACTTATAAATGAAAATCGTTTATTTAGGGGATGTTTTGAAATGATTTTATGTTCGAATATAAATGCACGCACTTTTTTTCGAAAACTAAGTGCACTCCCATTTTCAGTAACTTTGTCGCTCACTATGATACCTTAAACAGCTCTGTCATCAGCTTGTGTATTTAAAGAGCCGAGTTTGTGATAATTCACATTCGAAATTGTATAATAATGTAAGATTTGCAGTTCATACATTATTATGATGCATCTCATGTTGAATTATTCCCATTATAGTCCTGTAGATACCCATCTAAAAAAAAACTTGTCAAATTGATTTCGAAATAACCAATAAAAGATAATAGATCTATTGACAATGCGGAAAAACTGTGACAGCTTCGCATCACACATTAAATGATATATATTTATATTGTTTCTTATGTAATGCATAAAATTATGCCGTTAAATAATAACATGGTACAGATATAGTAATGTATTAATTAGGCTATTATTGGTGCAAAATAAAAAATTATATATTTTAATTTATTTAATAAATGTTGCGATAGTTTTGCCAAGATCATTTCATATTTGAATACATGTGCATGTCGTGTATTTTGAAATATTTGTGTGTTCGAATACGAGTACATGCACTAGGCCTTGTTTTCGAAAACTACGTGCATCTTCAAATATAAGTACATGCACGTTTATTCTAATGCCAACTATAAAATATTATTGCAAAGACATTCCGGTCATCTGCACCTGTTCTCCATTTCTACCATAACTTATATTATTCTGGACATACGGAATTAGATAGATATGTAGGCATATACTGTCTCAAATGTCAGGAAATGTGTAACGCATATAAACAAGACGTTGATCTAATGTTGGTTTATTGCTGGACCATCGTCTGCTACGCTGTGCCGATATCAAACCAGTATTAAATATATGTTTCTTGTTTACAGGATCTATACATTGAAAGAAAATATCTGATTACTAATCCAGCAAGCAAAGGGACATCAACCCAACATTCGTTCAATGTTGGACTACCGTCTATAGCGCTGGCCCACCATTGAACAGATGTTTCGTGTTTACCGGGATATACATAATCAAAGGCTGGCTATAAATTATTGGTTATTGAGAGCATTAAGTAGACACTGGAGGCAAATACATCTCTTTACTGGCGTATCAGTCATTTCGACATGTCAAATTTTGAATGCTTTTATGTCCGACGGTCACGGTAGTGTACTTCAAGGTCAGATTACAAAAATACCTCTAGGCTGCGAACTTAGCACCATCACTTTTATCACTCCAGACATGCTAAGCTTTAATTTGTTATATAACACTTCATGTTACTTTTTGTGGCCGGGTAACTTCTTAAATACTGCAGCTAGAGACCGCCTGCTGCTGCACTAATACACCGATCTAGCAATATACGAACATCACGATGTAAGTTATAAACCAGGCGCCTGCAGGGGTGGGGTGCCATTCCCTTTGTAGACCACAGTTTGTAGTACTATACTAGTATATGATCTTTCCACAAAAAAAGCTAGAAACACGTGTAATACCTCCCTTTTGTGTGTTTTTGTGTTGTGTGATATGGGAATCCATTACTGGATTATCGGATTCCTGGATTTACTGAATCCTCAAAGTCGTCAAATGGGATGTTCCTCTTCCTACCCAGTATTTAGTGTATTAAATTCAGCGACGTAGGGGCGTATTTAGTGCATTAGAATGTGAAGATGAATATTGAAACACCAATAGTATGTGTTTTATAAGAGCACTCTGCATGGCATAATGATGGATATACTAATATTTTAAGAGGTAAATCACGCTAGTAGAGCAAAATGAACGTATTGTGTGCTTATGAGACTTGACGCAAACATAATTAGGCCTATTCATCTGCATCCTATATACGAAAGTAACACTGGCCTACAGACAGATTCGGTTCGTTATGTTTTCCACAATGGAGACTCTCCGCATATCAAAAAGACATTAGGTTCACTATTTATTACTTTTTGAACATAATTATAACAAATATCTAACCATAACTATCTCAATGACAAATAAATCAGCACAAACTGCCGGCCGAGACGATAAAAAATTATATACACCCGGTTTCCAGGCACTGTTAAAAAAATTAAATAAAAAAAAATGTTTGTCAGCTGTCGGCCATTTTGAAAATCGGTTGAAAGCTGACAATCTAGTCAGTTCATCTGCATACCTATGGATAACTTCGCATATAAAAATTAAAGAATCCAATCAGTATTTTTGGGTTAAGGCATTAACATACTATTTGCCTTAATTTGGATGTCCCATCCTTGACCTATGACCTTAACATTTGATAAGACAAAAGGCCGGAGGAGTGAATTTAATGTGTTAGACCATGTTGTAGTAGTGGTCAGAACAAATAATGGCGGCGGAAACGGCGACGGCACACGACCGAGATGATAAAAAAATTATATTATACACCGGTTTCAAGCCACTATTAAAAAAATCAAATAAAAAAAAATGTTTGCCAGCTGCCGGCCATTTTAAAAATCGGTAGAAAGCTGACAATCTAATCAGTCCATCTGCATACCCATGCGCAACTCCGCATAAAAAAAGAGATCCAATCAGTCATTTTTAGTCATCATGTTAACAAATGTTCGGAGGGGTTGAATGTTCCGACAAATTCCGAGTTCAATCTGTTAAGCCATATTGTAGCAGTAACCAAAACAATGGGGGCGACGGCGACGGGGACTGGGATGACAATACCCCTCACACGATTGGGATGACAATACAACTTCTCAATCTATCGCACTTTCACAAGTAGAAGTTAATTGAATTGATGACAATATTTTTTCAACCATTATGCGAGCATATTTGAGAAATTGTTAATTAAAACGTACAGAACAAATTTAAGCAAGAATTTGCGTTATCACTCACACAAGGTGAAATTACCAATGTAAAATTCGATACGTCGGCTATTTTGATTATTTTACCCATTATGGAACTTGTCCAAGGAAGACGCAGAACAAATTTGATGAGGTTACATAAAAAATGGGCAAGTTATATTGCCCATCAAGTGAATTTGGTGACGTTACAATTTAAAAACTTATTTCAACAATTATGAAACGTGTCAGAGAACTGGTTAGCATACGGATGAAATATCAACAGGCTACATTAAAAAACTTGTAAATTAGTTATCGCTTCCACAAAGAAATGCTAACATTTTGACACCATCCTTTAATTGAATTAACCCCCTTTAAAAAAAATACAACTCAAAATGCACAATATGTAGGGGTGGGGGTTACATTTGTAAACTTACATTGCGTTGTCCTTGTGACAAAAAAACGAGCAGTTCCACAGTCGAGTGATTACAGTTTCATCGGCCACGGTGATGGCACACCAGTGCTTTTGTGCAATAAAAATCGTTTGGACTAGAAAGAGAATGATTTCACACACTAATAAACACATTTGAAAAAATGTTTCAAACTTAAGAATAATACAGTACCAATTCCCACGGTAAAACAATTTTGATCAAATCAAGACAAACATCTTTGTTTAAAATCGGTTACATTTCACGATTTGCTCACCAGCACAAAAATATATATAAAAAAATTCTAGCTTAAGAATAATGCATTACCAATTTCCACTGTAAAACTATTTTTTATCGATGCAAGAAAAAAAATGTTGTTTAAAATCAATTACATTTGACAATTTGCTCACCACCACTAAAATATGTATACAATATGCACTCTTTGGCGTTAAGAATCAGGTTAGTTAGACAAAACGTCCAAAATTGAAAACAATATATAAATAATCAGGAAAGTTATACAAGGGGCCCAGTTACATATAGTTCATGGGCCACGAGATTGATCGGTAACACAACAGTGGGCAAATTTCCAGTCATATGACCATGTCAGTATGTGAATTGGGAAACAATTTCAGTATGATGTAATTGTACAATGTGTGTTGTTTACATGCTTAAAGTGTTTATCACATAAGTCTAATGTATATCAGATGTATCAATAATGGTTATATTAAGAGTAAATACACTTTTTTGGCATTATTAAAAAAAATGACCGCCAAATTTAAAATGGCGACTACAATTTACATTGTACTAAAAATGTCCTTCATTGTCCCTCAACCATCACAGTTGCCTTCAGAATCAGTAAATCTTCCTGACTCCGTGCACTTACTAGATAACCTGTCGTTCACAATATATTCGTTCATAGCTAAAAGCGTGTTGCCTACTTGACAATTATCAATTATATCGTGTATTTCTGTCCCGTTGAGCTGCTGCAGTTTCGATTTGCTGGCACTGATCAGGGACATATTATGCTGGTAAGGAAATAATCCATATGGTGTGGGCCCTGGTGTACTGGTTACGCCTCTCACGCTCGCTTTGTCGTTCATCTTGGAGAGTATCCGTGACAAACAGGGCTCTTTTTTCAAATCCTGTGTCTGCAGGGCAGTCTCATCTGATTCATCCCACCATCCTTATTAGGCTATCGTGGCTCATTTAAGCCTGTATATCTACATATTTTCATTCTTATGTCGACCAGACATAATATACCGTTCATGTTCATCCCCAGGTGATAAAAGTACAGTTGCTGGCATCCCTGAACTGATCAGCAGTGTCAACGACCGTCAGCTGTTTGTGACTAGGCCTACCTGGTCTAATACTATTTCCTCAGACTATTATATTGTATCAGCAACCACAACAATGGGAGACAGTCAAAAGACAGGGTCCCATAAGAAAGATAAAGGTAATAAACAACCAGACAAAAAACAATAACTTTCTTTGAGAGACAGTCTTCTGGTGACGATGAAGTGTTCGTTAAAATCGGGATGTCGGATTTGAGAGCAACAATTAACGAGTCTGTTGATACCACCATCCGAAAAGCCCTGGCCGACCTAAAAAATGAAATCTTAGATAGTGTAACGACAAAGCTGACCGCTCTTGAGGCACAGCTGGATATCATCAGTGGTGAGAATGATTTGATGAGACGTGAAAATACTGATTTGAAAAAGCGTATAAAGGAATATGAAGATAGACTGTAGGAGATTACCAAAAATGAGAACAGCAACCTCGCCTCGTGGAAAGAAACTATGAGTTGGTGTAACGAAAATGAGCAATATGGACGTAGATGGTGTTTGAGGATACATGGCCACCAAGTGCAGGAAAACGAAGATGTTAAAAAGGAAGTTGTAGGCATCATCCACCGAAAACTACAACTTAAATCACTAAATGAAAAAGACATTGAAGCCGCTCATCGAATTGGTCGGGCTTGCGATGACAAGCCACCAGCCCTCATTGATCGTTTTCATAATCGGGCTATTAAACGGAGAGTGATAAGAGCACGTCATGAGCTAAAGCGTTCAAAGTATGTTATAACAGAATATTTAACTACTTTAAATCAACAACTTCTGAACCGTGCCAGATTCCACGAAAGGGTTAATTGCGCGTAGTCGTGGAATGGCCACGTCTGGTGTGTGACGAAGGCAGGACTTAAAATTAAGTTAAGTGTTTACGACGACCTGAATATTGTAATAGCCAACACACATCAGCCGCGTGGACGTGACTATCAGAGACCACCACCCTCACAGTTGAAACAACGGCATTTCGGTGCCTCCCCGGAGAGACCGCCACAGCCTGTTACCGTCAACAACAACACAGCACAGTCTAGCCCCGCTACACCTGACACTGCTGCGGTCACTGCTGTTGCTGGTAACGATATTATCAACTGATTATCACTTGATTCCACCAGCGAACAATGAGCAATTAAGAGGTATAGTAAACCTTAACACATGGTTGAACACATATCTTAGTTTGTTAGTTTTGTTAGTTTATTTTAAGCTATACACAAAATAATAATGATATCGTTGTTTGTTTCAAAATTATTCTAAGCAATGTGGGCCTAATTCACTGTCATTGATTTCAATCTGATTGAGCCTTATAGTGACATTCAGGCTGGTCACTATTTTTGCATGTTCGCACTATTTATGTCTAGTTATATATATGTGTGTGTATATATGTATACATACGTATGTATATGTATGTATATTTATATATAAACAAACTTAACAATTATTGTTTGTAATAAGCCTCATTTTGTGTAAATTACGCCCTGGCCTAGGTTCTTGCTTAAACATGTTAAGTCAATCAAATCAAATAATAATAATATTTCAAGGTTCTGAAAAAAAGCCCATTAACACTGTCATTAGGCTAAATTATAAAAGAGATATATTGTACACTTGTAAGAGACCACTTGTGCATCGATAAAATATTTTGTTTTTTTCGTAAACCTTACGAACCATGTCAATGTGACGATTTTAACTGGTTTAGTTAGAGAAAAACTATTGAACGAATCACATTTTTGTATGTTCTCACCATCTGTTACAACCAATAATGTAATAAACTCCCGATAATGTAATACTTCCCGATAATGTAATAAAAATTAACCGATAATGTAATACTTCCCGATAATGTAATAAATTTAACCGATAATGTAATAAGCAACCTCCCCGGTAATGTAATAAACTTTTAGCTGATAATGTAATAAACAAACTTCCCGATGATGTAATAAAACTAACCAATAATGTAATAAAGTGTCAAAGTCAATCAAATCATTTAATTTTAGTTATTTCAAGACGTTGTAGACAGTGTTATTTTCAGATTAATACCTCTATGAATAAATGGAGTTGTATACGACCGGTGTGCAAATATAGGCTAAACTGTGCCAACCTCCAGAGGATGTTGAGATGAATGCAATGACACTGCCCACCAGATACAGAATTCGGTCCCCGGGGGCCTGAGGTCGAGTACCCTACCTCTCCGTCACGAAAGTTCCCCACAATACTGAATCTTTATGAGTGAGCGAGGAAGAAACTTCTCTTTCTTGTAAACCTTATTAGCGACAAAGCAGGGAACGAAGCTGCGAGCTCAGTTTTTTCAGGCAGGCAGCTTTAACCACTACACCAGGACCCCGCCCTTGATACGTGTAGGTCAATACAAAGCATATTCCTATTCTATTCTTCCTACCAGGCTGAAAAAGTCCAGAGCCTGTAATAATCAACCTCTTGAGTCATTCTATTTTGTTCAAATCCATTTCCTGTAGCCAGTGGGATTCGGACACCTATTTTCAAAATGGCCGCCATAAAAATTAGAGGAATACTTTTATGTCAATTATAATATTTTGCTCCAATAATGTAATAAACTCCCGATAATGTAATACTTTCCGATAATGTAATAAAAATCAACCAATAATGTAATACTTCCCGATAATGTAATAAATTTAACCAATAATGTAATAAACTTTTTTTTTTAAAGTCATTCTACTGTATCTTGCTAAAATCCTTTTAATATGCCCAGTGGGATTTGGATACCGGTTTTCAAAATGGCCGCCATACAAACTAGTGGAATATCTTGAAATATATCAATTATAACATTTTGCTCCAATAATGAAATAAACTCCCGATAATGTAATACTTCCCGATAATGTAATAAAAATCAACCAATTACCAGTCAAGCTAGATATAGAGACGAAACTCCCGATTTCTTATTTTGGACATGCATGTCCAAAATAAGAAATACAGGAATTAATCTCTATATCTAACCAAACTGTTAAATCATAGGGGGAGGGGGGGTATAGTTTCAATTAAGGTGAAGCATATTTTATAACATGATATATTTTCTGAGAATAACGGTAGGCCCCTACCGAATTTTCCGCATGCAAAATACTGACATTACCTACATGTACAACTAGGCCTATTAAACTACATAGGTGTGATTAAAACAAAATAATCTCGAAGAACCTTCCACATATATCTCAAAATATTCCTCTATTTTTATAGCGGTCATTTCGAAAATAGGTATCCGATTCCTACTGTGCATATTAAATGGATTTTTAGCAAGATCAAATAACTTGAGAAAAAATGTTTATTACATTTATTACATTGTCGGGAGTTTATTACATTATTGGAGCGAAATATTATAATTAATATATTTCAAGATATTCCTCTAGTTTTTTATGGCGGCCATTTTGAAGATAGGTTGTGTACATGTGGTATACATGTACATTAATAATTGCTATTTTATTTTGCAAAATACAACTTGAATAATTATGCATTCAACAAATATTTTTTAGTATCTTGTGTGACTGAAATGTGTATGCATTTGAATTTCACATAGTTTACATTGGGTACTATTTTTAAATCGATACTACTTTACAGCACATCTATTTCCATTTAGACCGTGTTAAAATAGGCCTACATTAATTAGAAAAATCATTATGTAACGTATGGAAACTGTGTTTCAATTGGAATATATTTCATAGAAATATCATTAGTTTGTATGTGAATGTTGAATAAGAAAAGCTTTATATTGTATATACTGTAATCGTCCACAAAAAAACCATGTTACTGTTTATTCTTGGAAAGCCCTATCTACTGATGTATTTAAAATCCACTTTTGTAGAGAATTGTAGTGTAATTTGATTTTTCTATACATTAGGGGAAGTTAGGTCTTTTATACAGTGTGCTTCAAGTTATAGCTTTGTTGATAACATGTTTACCATGTCTACAGATCCAAGCCAAATACTAGTATGTACAAAGTGGCGTTAACATTTGTATAACTTGTTGAGTCTCAAATGGTCTGCAATGTCACTGCTGGTATTTTTCATACCTCATAAACTACATGAGTATTATATTTAACATTGTCTGTCAAGTATGTATTAATTTTCCACAATGATATATAATTATATTTTTTCAGATATATGCATATATATATTGATCAATGGAAATATTCCCACATTTTACCGTTTTCGTTTTTGCTATTATTGTGTTTTACGTTTCATACAAAGCTTTTGTTTTCTGGACTATTTTGTAAATGGTCAGTTCTCAGTGAAAGGTTCGTTAATTTTATCGTATTGCATTATGCTTCTTCAATGTTGATCATGACTTCAAAAAGCAGTATCTTTTTTATATATTTTACATCTCATATGATATTATCATCACTGCGTACTCTGGTGCCCGATATGCAGGATCAATATTTAAAGTTTGTATGGTTATCTTACAATACGGTTGTTTGTAACTGAATATACGTTAGTAGTTGTGATTTTAATGTATTTAGCAAAATGAGTGCCTAGATAAATCTATGTGGTGTGCAGATGAAACATACTAAATTTGTGTTTTACTAGGTTGTGTACATGAAGTATGCATGTGCATTAATAATTGTTGTTTTATTTTATTTTGCAAAATACAGCTTGAATAATTATCCATTCAACCAATAATTTTTGGCGTGATTGAAATGTATATGCATTTGAATTTCATATAGTTTACATTGGTTACTATTTTTAAATCGATACCACTTTACAGCACATCTATCGCCACTTAAAATAGGCCTACATTAATTAGAAAAATCATCATGTAACGTATGCTTATGGAAACTGTGTTTGCACAAAAAAGCCATGTTACAGTTTATTATTGGATAGCCCTATATACTATTTTTGTCAGCTAATTTAGGCATAGTTTGAACAAAAATGTGTTCACGGGTCATTTTATGTATTATGTTATAGTTTGCATTAATAAAAAGCATTTTAACTCTAGTTGTTATTGTTTGTATATTCATTTATTGTTCAGTTTATTTGTTGACCACCATCCAAATTGATGGGGCAATATAAAGACCACAACAAACATTGATCTTCCGAGTTTAAATCATATATCGCTCCACAAAAATATAAAAGTATTTCTTAACACAATTTCATAGCCAGGGATGATATATCTCAACATTTGATATATATATAAAAAATGCAATTCCGGCGAATGTATGTCGAAAGTGTGCAGAATGTGTTTCAACATATTTTGTTCTCAATAACTGGAAAACAAACAAAATTCACTCGGATTTCAAATGGTGCTTGCATTAGCCTATTAGAGTAAAGATGTAGACTTATAAATCTAACCGAGATTACCATAAAATAGTGCGATATTGAATAATTAAATACTACATGGTGAAAATAATTACCATCATCATGACAATAAGTTATAGTATATTGCTGGCACACAAGTTGGAAGTTAGCTTTATCTTAATAATTAATTTTCTTTAACAAAGTCTATAGACCTGATTACCTATGACCTGATTACTTGATTACCTATGATGTATCCAGGAAAGTAGAAACGGCCTTTTTTGGAAGGCTAGGAAGCTTAAAAGTCATGTCATGTTCATTGCCCGACACCAGATCGAAATAAAAATCACCAGAGTCATAGGCCTAGGCCCTATGAGATATAATTGTATCATGCTAAAAGGAGTAATGTTATGCTAGATCTAAGATTAACAGTATTATCACCGCTAGTGTTTAGTGTTGTGTAACCTACTACTATGACAGTGTGAGCATTTCTTTTGGTTTAGCTGAAATAAACAGCTTTAGAGAAGGCTTATTGGTAGGCTATATAGGCTGGGGTGTGGTTATACAAACTACCGAAGCCATAATTTGACATTATTATGCAAACCAACGTAAACTATATTGTTGGTTTCGATGGGAAATATTACATTAGCGGGAGTTTATTACATTATTGGAGCAAAATATTATAAATGATATATTTCAAGACATTCCTCTAGTTTTATGGCGGCCATTTTAAAAATAGGTATCCGAACCCCATTGGGCATATTAAATGAATTTTTAGCAAGATCAAATGATATGAAAAAAAAAGTTTGTTACATTATTGGTTAAATTTATTACATTATCGGGAAGTATTACATTATCGGGAGTTAATTACATTATTGGAGCAAAATGTTATAATTGATATATTTCAAGATATTTCTCTAGTTTGTATAGCGGCCATTTTGAAAACATGAATCCGAATCCCACTGGGCATATTAAATGGATTTTAGCAAGATAGAGTGACTTTTAAAAAAAAAAGTTTAATACATTATTGGTTAAATTTATTACATTATCGGGAAGTATTACATTTTTGGTTGATTTTTATTACATTATCGGGAAGTATTACTTTATCGGGAGTCTATTACTTTATTGGAGCAAAATATTATAATTGACATATTTCAAGGTATTCCTCTAATTTTTAAGGCGGCCATTTTGAAAATAGGTATCCGAATCCCGCTGGGCATATTGAGTGGATTTTAGCAAGATAGATTGAGTTAAAAAAAAAGATTATTACATTAGTGGTTAAATTTATTACATTATCGGGAAGTATTACATTATTGGTTGATTTTTATTACATTATCGGAAAGTATTACATTATCGGGAGTTTATTACATTATTGGAGAAAAATGTTGTAATTGATATATTTCAAGATATTCCTGTAGTTTTTATGGCGGCCATTTTGAAAACAGGTATTTGAATCCCAATGGGCATAATAAAAGGATTTTAGCAAGATGGAATGAATTAAAAAAAAAAGAAGTTTATTACATTATTGGTTAAATTTATTACATTATCGGGAAGTATTACATTATTGGTTGATTTTTATTACATTATCGGGAAGTATTACATTATCGGGAGTTTATTTCATTATTGGAGCAAAATGTTGTAATTGATATATTTCAAGATATTACTGTAGTTTTTATGGCGGCCATTTTGAAAACAGGTATTTGAATCCCAATGGGCATAATAAAAGGATTTTAGCAAAATGGAATGAATTTAAAAAAAAAAAGTTTATTACATTATTGGTTAAATTTATTACATTATCGGGAAGTATTACATTATTGGTTGATTTTTATTACATTATCGGGAAGTATTACATTATCGGGAGTTTATTACATTATTGGAGCAAAATATTATAATTGACATATTTCAAGGTATTCCTCTAATTTTTCTGGCGGCCATTTTGAAAAGAGGTGTCCGAATCCCACTGGCTACGTGAAATGGATTTGAACAAAATAGAATGAATCAAGAGGTTGATTATTACAGGCTCTGGACTTTTTCAGCCAGGTAGGAAGAATAGAATAGGAATATGCTTTGTATTGACCTACACGTATCAAGGGCGGGGTCCTGGTGTAGTGGTTAAAGCTGCCTGCCTGAAAAGTCTGAGATCGCAGCTTCGTTCCCTGCTTTGTCGCTAATAAGGTTTACAAGAAAGAAAAGTTTCTTCCTCGCTCACTCATAAAGATTCATTATTGTGGGGAACTTTCGTGACGGAGAGGTAGCGTACTCGACCTCAGGCCCCCAGGGACCGAATTCTGTATCTGGTGAGCAGTGTCATTGCATTCATCTCAACATCCTCTGGAGGTTGGCACAGTTTAGCCTATATTTGCACACCGGTCGTATACAACTCCATTCATTCATACAGGTATTAATCTGAAAATAACACTGTCTACAACGTCTTGAAATAACTAAAGTTAAATGATCCGATTGACTTTGACACTTTATTACATTATTGGTTAGTTTTATTACATTATCGGGAAGTTTGTTTATTACATTATCAGCTAAAAGTTTATTACATTATCGGGGAGGTTGTTTATTACATTATCGGTTAAATTTATTACATTATCGGGAAGTATTACATTATCGGTTAATTTTTATTACATTATCGGGAAGTATTACATTATCGGGAGTTTATTACATTATTGGTTGTAACACCATCCTTGTGAAACACTCGAATGAATGAACATATTGATTGCAATGAGTTTAAATATCCCAATATCATAAATCATAATGCTTCGGAATTCATAAACGTATTCTGAATTCTTTATTTACATGTCCTATATTTTTGTTGCTCAAAATAATGAATGTTGTTTTCCTTACTATTTGTTGTTGATTTTAAAAAGGTTAGATTATTCTCACAGTTTAAAATAACAATGCATCCTGGTTAATTTGATTGAAATTAGTCTTACCTGCCTTAATATCCACTTCTTCAATTATATTTTTACCGCCAATATGTAGCAGTTTCTTATTAGTTTTCCAACCAAGGTAGGCCTAATTGTTGTTATTGTGTTCTTATTTCCATATATCAGTATATTCTAATTTAATTTTCACAAATCTGGTGATTAAAGCGTTAACTCATCCCCTTTCAACCTATTCATCCTGTTACGTGGTTACCTGGTTACACCAGTACAGGGTTATCTACACCTGTATCTCTCCCCACCCTCACTACTGCACTCTGACACCCATGAATGTCTCACTCAGTTCACACCATCGTCCAGAACCGTATGCCCTTCCTGTTATACATTTATTAGAGCTGTATATACTGTGAACTTCCAAGTTTTTGTATTGATTGTAGTTTGCTGACTCGTTTTGATCATGTAAATAACTTCTCAATGAAACTCAATGTAACTTATAAACACTATATTTGATTGTAAATATATTGATTCGATAATGTTAATACACATTCTGACACACGGCACACGTCAGTGGTCCATAGTTGATCTTACACAGACATGTTCTGCACACTTGACCTTTTCCTAGTTTCTTTTTTATGTTTTTATTTTTCTAATCTTTCAATTATTTGTTCCGTTTTTTCTAGCTTTTCTGTTGTCCCAACCTTGTTAATCATGTTAACAGTTGTTGTACCTATGAGCACACGTATTTATTTACATTACATGTATAGATTGCATAGCTTGTCACTAGTATTATATTTGTTTAAACTTTACCATGTCAACTGAAGAATAGGTATTAAGGAAGTATGGAGGAGTCAACAATAACTCCTTAAATCAAGTTTTAAATCTAGTAAATAATAATGATCACGATGAAAGTGAAAAAGAAGACTTTAACATTATTAAGCACTCTCCTTACGTTAATAATAATGCATTTATATCTTTATGTACAGAACGAAAAAAAATTTCACTATTTTAATTCTTAATATTCAATCCATACACGACAAAAAATTTGACCAATTACAGATATTATTAAATTATTTAAAACAACACCAATATGAATTTAGCGCTATTTGTCTCCAAGACAACTGGCTGTCAGACGATTCAGATCTAAGATTAATACAAATTCCTGGCTATACAATGATTTCACAGGGATCAATATGCACCTCTCATGTAGGTCTAGCTATATACTTAAATGAACTTTATAAACACAAATTATTACCTCTATACAAAAAAAAACACTACTTGGGAAGGTCTCTTTGTTAAAATAGAAAAATTTAAACACAAAAATTATTCTAGGAAACGTATACAGGCCCCCACGCGAAAGAAATGAGCACTACCTATTTTTCATAAATGAATTAGTCCCTACTTCTAATAAATTAGATAATAACAAATGCGAAATAGTTCGAACAGGTGACCTTAATATAAAGTTACTTAAAGTAAACCAAAAATCTATTTTAATGAATTTTTTGACACCATAACGTCACATAGTTTTTACCCCCCTATTACTCTTCCAACGAGATTATCCGAGAAGTCAGGTTCACTCATAGACAATTCCTTTTGTAAGTTGACTTACAATCTCATAGATACATCAGCCTGCATATTAACTAGTAGCATATCAGATCATTTTCCCTATCTACTTTCCATAAACATTAATCATGCTCAAACGCCGGTTAATAAATACTATGTAAGTAACATTTCATCCGATTCTTTGAATAATTTCAAAAAATTATTGAATAATTTCAAAACCGAAATAAGATCAGCAAATCTGAATGACAAAATTAGTGCAGATTTAACTTCAGACCCCAATACAAATTATCGTATAATTGAGAACGTTTTAACTAAAGCAAAACAAAACAACTTATCCCGCAAGAAAGTAAAATTTAATAAATTTACACACGCAAAATCAGAGTGGATCACAGCTGGAATTATAAAATCAATTAAAAGACGTGACGAACTGTACCGAAATCTTAAAAAACACTCCTACTAACGCGCTTGACTATGAGCAAAGAAAAATAAATCTCCGTACGCTTAACGTTATCTTAAAAAGAAGTATTTTCACCGCGAAGAAAACTTATCACCATTCTCTCTTTACTAAATACGCATTTAACATTAAAAAAAACATGGTCAGCTATAAAGAATATTTTCAGTACAAAAAAAGAAAATTCCGCCAGACAAAATGTTAATAGATAATAATATAACTAGTAAGACTCAAACCATTGTGAATTACTTTAATCAGTATTTTGTCAACATTGGTCACACTTTGGCAGATTCACATAAAAAATATTTGCAGAGCCCAACTTCTAAATTATTTTCATTTCAACTAGTTAACGAAGACGCCATTTCCAAAATGTTTCATACTATTCCTCATAAAAACAGTACAGGTGTAGACGATATATCAACTTTTTTAATAAAATCTGTTAAATTCGATTTATTAAAAGCTGTGACAACAACAGTAAACCAATCACTTACCACAGGCATTTTCCCAGACAATCTTAAACTAGCAAAAGTCATTCCTCTTTTCAAAAAAGGTGATCCTACCTCTATAAATAATTATCGACCAATATCTCTTTTACCAGCACTGTCACCGATATTTGAACGTGTAATTTACAACCAAATAAATAACTATTTTACAATAAATAATCTTTATTATGAAGGACAATACGGCTTTCGTAATAAACATTCCACTGAATTGGCTGCCCTTGACATCATCGACACTATAACAAGTAGAATGGAAAAAGGCAATATACCGATAACCATATATTTGGACTTATCCAAAGCATTTGATACATTAAACCATACAATTTTACTAGACAGACTTAAATTTCACGGTATCCAAGGTAGCTCATTAAATTTAGTCGAAATGCGTCGAAATAAATAATATAAGATCAGCCTTCACAAATATTTTAAATGGAGTCCCACAAGGATCGATTTTAGGTCCGCTTTTATTCATATTCTATATAAATGAAAACCTTTTGCTAGCACCATTTTTAAAACTATTATTTACGCAGATGACACCACACTTTTAGCCAATTTAAGTGATTTCTATTTAAAAAATAACACAAAAGTAAACATAAAAATGTTAAATAAAGAATGGATCAAAATTAAGCTATGGCTAAGGGCAAACAAACTTACTTTAAATACACAAAAATCTAAATTTATGTTATTTTATCAGCTCGAAAAACGCTTAGAAATTCCAAAGATAGAGATAAACAATGAAAAAAAATTGAGTGTGTTGAACAATTTGATTTTCTAGGACTAATTTTGCACAAACATCTAATTTGGAAAAGTCATGTGACCAAAGTAGCAAATAAAATTTCTAAAACTAGAGGAATAATTAATAAATTAAAATACCAGCTCCCTCAAACAACACTCCTGACAATTTACAATTTTCTTATCCTCCCGCATCTTAATTATTGTTTGCTGGCATGGGGACACGATTCTAAGCGTAACCACAAATTGCAAAAAAAGACTATTCGAATAATAGACAAAAGTCATTTCTTTTCTCATACTGATCCCATATTTAAGAAGCTTAACGTATTAAAAATATTTGACTTGCATTATGTTCAACAGCTAAAATTTTATTCTAAATATACAAATAATTGTCTTCTTGTGTATTTTCAAAATTTTACTTTCCAAACTGGTTTAGAAACTCACAATTACAATACTAGAGGATGCACCAATTTGCGAAACTCCATAGTTAAACACGAATTCTCACGTAAATGCATTAGATACCAATTACCCATTGTCATTAACAACACGCCTTTAATAATATTAAATAAAGCAAATACACACAGCATAACTGGTTTCACTGAATACATTAAAAAATTCTGTATTAGTAAATATAATACTGTATGTAATATAAATCACTGTTATATATGTAACATGTTAAATCAAAATTGATTTTGTTATTTAACATGTTTAACCATATTTCATTTTACTCTTTCATAATTTCCTCTTTCGCTCTGATGGTATCAAAGGGTCGGGTCTGCCGACCTTTTTTTTCCATTGGAGCTGAATAAAGTGCTTTGTTTCATTCTTCTTTGTCGAGCCGAAGGGCAGCATCCGCTTACTTTACAAGTGTGCAGTTGCTGCCTTTTGGCATAATATTATTATGTTATTATTATTATGATATCATGACAAGCTAGTTTACATTTTTGTTGGGACGACCGTCTCATTATCATTTTGCTATATATTTGAAATATATTTGTATAAATCCATCTACATTTTTGCACGTTTGTAGACATTTATTATGTAATCATTGGTGCAATATCGTTTTCTTCATAATCATCGACCCCTTTCCAACTTGAATATCTTGAAATTATTTTTTCTTGTGTGAAAGGTAGCCATAGTGGCCATTTTTTGTCTTAGCTATGGTCTCCTGACTGTCATTTGTACTATTCACTTTATTTGTAATTAATTATGTTTGGTCAAATACATTTCTTCTTCTTCTTTGATTTCAGTGATATCCTGGAGGACTATACGTCATAGCATGGTAATCTGCTATTACTTGGGGATTTCACCTTCCACGTGGATGACTCTGAGGACAAGTCTGGACAACACTTCATGTCTCTGCTCAGTAGTGGACACACTCTGGATTAGAGATACAGAGATTTCCACAACGATGTCCGACCACAACTGGGTTCATTCTTCAATAAGCCATAAAAAACCAGCATGACCAGTAAAAGAACTATCATTTCGCAAATTGATGAATATTAACCATGATAAATTTGAGGCTGATATCATGTTATCTACTCTAGTTACACATTCTTCATCTGAAATTGAACCTGGACACTCTCTCCAATCTCTTAGACCAACAGGCACCACTCACTACCAAGACTATAAAAGTTAGAAATATGGTATCATGGTGCAATGACGAAATCAAGCAAGCTAAACATACCAGAAGACAGCTAGAGAGGAGGTGGCGTCTAACAAAGCTTCCCTGTGACTATGATCAATTCAAAAAGCAGCGCTAGCTTGTATTTCAAACACTACAATCTGTCAAGTCAAAGAACTACCCCACAAAAATCCCCAAATGTTGACGAGACAGTAAATTCCTAAATAGTGTCATGAATAGCCTACATGGCCGTGGCAACATCTTAAGTCTCCCCTCGATGAGCAGCGCTAAGAAAATTGGGGACTCCCTTAGCACATTCATTTTTCACAACCAAGGTGCAGACAGAAAATCCGTGACGACTTAGATTATCTTGCGTCTACAAGAGATTTCATAATCACAGACCCATGCCATCTGACAAATCATCGTCTTTTAACTTTTTAAGAAACGACTGCTGCTAAATGATGATAAAACAGAATACATATTTTGGTATCTGCCAATAACTCTGGCAAAATTACCGCTCAACCGATTAGGATTGGAGAAGCTACTATTTCTCCTACACACAGTCCTACACCTTTGGCACGCAACATTGTCGTTATGGTTGATGATATGTTGACCATGCCTGATCATATTAAAAAGGTTTGTCAAATGTGTCATCTGTGGCAAAGGAACATTCATCGCATCAGGCCGTCGCTGACAGGTGAATCAACACACCAACCTGTACAGTCAGTTGTAGCCTACTGTCACGATTTGATTATTATGTTTCCCCTATAGAGGGAGAGACATATTGGTTTACTTCTCACTGCTCATTTCTTCGTCTGTCTGTGCGTTCTCTCCACCTATCCTGCTGGCGGTCAAACACACGACGTTGACCCAATGCCGGGCTTTTGTTGGCCCACCGTCTATGACGCTGAGCCAACCTTAGCCCGGTATTGGGTTACCGTGTCGTGTTTGACGCCACGCTGAATGTGGACCAGCATCACAGACGGCGGGCCAACATTAACCCAAGCCCAATTTCGCAGCATTCGGTTGAAGGTCTATTCATTGGAAGAAAGGCGGTATAGGGGTGTATTATGCTGAGCTCCAAGGTCCGTTTGACCCTCTGATTACCAAGGGGTAATAATTAAAATACATAATATATCCAATAATATTTCATGACGGGCCAGCGTCGCGAACAGTGGCCCAGCATTGAACCAACATTGGGTGTTTGATATAAACGATTTAAAAATTAAATAACAGTTGTAATTTCAGAGGGGAATGAATTAATGCAGTTTTAGGTCAAATTTGTGCACATAGGCTAAACTGGGCCAAGAGAACCTCCTGAGGATGATGAGATGAATGATATGACAGTGGAGGAGAGAGAGGAGAAAGAGAGAATGGTTAGTCGAAGTACAAAGTCGCAAATAGTCGCAAACCATCGCAAACCGTCGCGAACGATTGCAAACGGTCGCAAACGATCGCAAATGGTCGCAAACCGTCGCAAACGATCGCAAATGGTCGCAAACGATCGCAAATGGGCACAAACCGTCGTAAACAATCGCAAATGATCGCAAACGATCGCAAACGGTCGCGAACGATCGCAAATGCTCGCAAACGGTCGCAAACGATCGCAAACGGTCGCAAACGATTGCAAATGGTCACAAACCGTCGCAAACGATCGCAAATAGTCGCAAACGATCGCAAATTAACGCAAAAGGTCACAATCAATCGCAAACGGTCGCAAGCGATCGCAAACCGTCGCAAACGATCGCAAACCGTCGCGAACGATCGCAAACGGTCGCAAACGATCGCAAATAGTCGCACACCGTCGCAAACGATCGCAAATGATCGCAAACGATCGCGAACGATCGTAAATGGTCGCAAACAATCGCTAATAGTCGCAGAAGGTCGCAAACGGTAGCAAATGATCGCAAATGGTCGCAAACCGTCGCAAACGATCCTAAATAGTCGCTAAAGATCGCAAATGGTCGCAGAAGGTCTCAAACTATCGCAACCGGTCGCAAGCGATCGCAAACCGTCGCAAACGATCTCAAATAGTCGCTAACGATCGCAAATAGTCGTAAACCGTCGCAAATTATCGCAAATGGTCGCAAACGGTCACAAACGATCGCAAATGGTCGCAAACGATCGCAAACGGTCGCAAACGATCGCAAATGTTTGCAAACCGTCGCAAACGACCGCAAATGGTCGCAAACGATTGCAAATGGTGACAAACAAAGTACTCATTAGGACTGAATGCCTACTGGCCAGTACCGGCGACGCTGGCCCAACATTTAACAAACATCGGGTCGGTGTCAGCTTGTAATCGCCGCCAGACCAGCTGCTATTCCCAGCAAACACAAAACATTTGTATAACATTTGTACAACGCCGGCCCAACGTCTTCGACGCATTGTACAAATGTTATACAAATGTGTTTGCTGGATTGAACGCAGCCCAGCAAACACGAGGCGTTGAACCAGTGCTGGTTTGATGCTGGGCCAGCGTCGCAGACGGTGGGCCAGCATTGGTCCAGCATTTGGTCGACGTCGTGCTTGCTGGGTGTGTAGACAAGCACCAAAACGGAATAATAAATTCCGTTTAATACTGTCCACAGGAGCCATTTAATAACATTAATTACAAAAGCCATTGACACTACATCTATTAGTTCAATTCAATTAGTTTATTATACTGACAAGTACAAAATAAAGCAGAACAACAAATATAATCAGTTTCATGGAGTACCCAGCCCATTAGGCTTATTAGTCAGTTTAAATGATAATAAGTATGCATGAGAATGAGGTATAAAAACGAGGAGTGAAAATGTTTAGGCATATCAATGTACAATTGTCATGATGGTGATGCTCCCCCAGCGAACACACCTCATCGACCCGGCGCTGACAAAGCGACGGTCCAACGTCTCTGATGTCGGTGCGTCTCTCCACCAGCACCGGCGCAACGTCTCGTGTTCGCCAGAGTTGAACAATATAGCAGGTGTATGCAAACGTGAAATACTGAAAGCCACCGTTGGTTCAACGCTGCTTCAATGCTGGGCCAACGCGTGAGACGTTGGTGCAGCACTGAAGCAGCGGATTATAATATAACACCGGCTGGAAATATTATATATTATTATATTATAAAATTATATATATTTTTTCTGCTATAAACATCTATGAGCTAGAACCTGCTGCACCTAATACACAAAAATAATTTATAATATATATTGACATATTCAAACGTGTAAACGTACCTAGTACACCAACTGCTTTATATAAAATTGTGTACGTATTAAAATGTGAAATAGTTTGTCAGTTGCTGGGCCAATGCTCGAGACGTTGGCGCAGCACTGAAACAGAGGTCTGTAGAATAACAAGTTGGCAGTATAGTTAACTCTGCTGATTGGGTCAACAGTGCTGACAAGCCACCCAGCAGAAACGAGACGCCGAACCAACGCTGCTCTAATGTTGGCCCATCGTCTTCGACGTTGCCTCAACATCAAAACAACTCCGGCTCAACGTCTCACATCCCCTGGGTAAACATGTAAATGAACTATTTTAAAGACTCTATTATCAACCTTTATGGTTATGCTGCTGGAGGGGAGATATCTCCAGTTTTTTGTCCTAAAAAACTAGACCCTTCTAGTTGTACCTCTATACTTACCGACGGGGCAGATAGCCTAACTTCAGCGTGTGCAAAAAAGCGCAGCCTGATTGATAACTTGCACACCCCGCTATTAACATATGACACCCGTTGTGCCGTATTCTGTGAAATGACCTTGACCTCCTTTGTTTTCACCGAGCTAGATAATACAGTGAAGTATGGGGGAGGGGTATTATATAACCTTATTTTCACCGAGTGACGTCACTGCGTTTCACAGAATGAAGTATGGGGGAGGGGGTGTTATATAACCTTGTTTTCACCGAGTGACGTCACTGCGTTTCACAGAATACGTATTTTTGGTCGAACCTGGAAAGTTGGTCCATAGTTTTTGTCTCTGTGTTTTCATGTTATACAGGTATTGTACTCCATGAAACTGCATGATCGCACTCTCACAACATCGAATATTTTTATATAACACGTTGTATAAAATCGCGTCATTCGGGACGCAAAATAATGGTTCTATACGTTTCGAAGCCATAATTGTACAGATTGAATGAACCAGTTTTAAGTTAAGTGAACCCTTCGATCCCAAGGCCTTTCATAAACATAATAACCAGTGTAAAAACCTGAAATTTCACAATAATATCAGAGTGTGACCTATCAAAATGAAAGGAATTTCATTTCGAACCTGAATATGATGTCGCAGAGTAACTGTAAAACATATGTACCGCAATAATAAATATTTTTATATATATCGACGAGATATATAATGTATAATTGTGGCCATACGTTCTAAAATTCTGTATACTACATCATCCAATGATGTTATAACACTTGACATCAAAGCATTTGTTCATAGATGTATACATTTTTTTTTGAAATAAATCATTGTGTAGTTTATCACCTCCGCCAAAGGAGGTTATGTTTTGTTTTAGTCGCGATGGTTTGTCTGTAGGATTATTTACACATTACAAAATGGATTTGCATGGAGGTGTGTCTCGGGCCAAAAAACAATCCATTAAATTTGAAAATGATCCGGATTAGTTCACGATCCGGACTCAATATACAATCACTGCGGCGGAGGTTTGCAGTCTTTGACTGACTGTCTAGTTCTATTTGATGATATGTCGATGCTTCTGCAAGTAATACCTATCACATTATACCCCTATTGCAAAGTATGAGTGCACATTCAATTGATGGCAGGTATTGTAACCCTAGCTAGGTGGTATGCTTTGTGAATAAAAAAATAGAAAATATTTTCATTCATTTGGAATCACTTGTCTTAACTGTTCGTCGTCATTGATAATTCAGACCAAAAGGGATCAGCAGTGAATGACAAAAAATCATGACCCACCCACAGACTATGTTTTATTTTAAGCGCGATGTAACAAAAATTAAAAGGTTTTCAAAAGAGGGATCAAGACGACCGCAGATTATCATGATTTCGATAACGTTTTTATCAGATACTACGATCCAAAACATTGTGACATGCCTGCGTCTTCCGCTCTACCAGAGTTGCCACTAAACCAAGAGAGCGAGGTAAACATGTTAGAGAAGGGCCAATGAAGGGTCAATTTTATCGGCATTTTTTTCATGAAATCTACAAATCGTCAAACTGAATAATTTGTAAAAAAGCAGACTGTGTGTGAAACTCAAAACACGATCGTAGCATAATTATACATCATTGTATAGGCTTAGGCCTACCACATATTGATATGCCACATGCACACCATGACACTGCTGTAACAGATATGATACATTTCCAGTCATTGCCGACAGGTCCCAATTTACAATTATGAAATCAAATCTACAGCTGTATAAAATTATGACAGATGTCTTTTGGGTGTATCCAGATAATTGTTCATCAGATACTTATCCCCGAGTTGGTGGTATACATCCCTTCGTGGGTGTTGTCGATGTACAACTCTGATGGCAGGATCAGTACCGTGGTGCACACTTACATTTAGGCATTTAAACACAAAATAAAGCCAATGTTACACAACATAATGTGATGATGAGTGAACCCTAGCACCCGAAGGGTGCTGGGAGTGAGATAAAGGCAACAAAGCTTGTTTAAAAGCTTATTGTAGCTTTTCCAATTCTTCATTATTATATAATACTCATTGCAGATGTCTGGTTGGCAAGGGAGGCAAGGAACCTGAGAAGTAATTTAGATGCGCCCTCAGCGCAAAGAGGGTTGCTGTGGTCTAAATGAGGTGTTGAATCAGCCAGTAGCTATCCTGTATCTCGTGTCTTATCTCGCAAAGTCAGAATGAGAATAGGCCGGTAAATTGTAATTTAGCAGATCCTTTAAATGTACATTTGAGACATTTATTTTATTAAACCTATGTCTCTTAGTATGTTAACATACTTTGAATTGCTTGTCACTACATCTAATGTTTTATATGCATTTCTACAATTCCAGCACTAAATTTTGAGCACGGATAGCCAGATGTAGGGTATAAAAGTTGAAACATATACCTGTTCCAACAGCTTTGGTGACTGCTGCTAGTAATAACAGCTCATCACACTGAATATGTCATGACCCGCAACGGCTTATTTGAAACATACACAAGAGCACATGCACACTCTTAATATCAGGATCAAAATTCCGAAAGTCATTGGCATAACACGACGCTAATCACGAATGAGCTGACAACAGCATTATAGTGCACCTTCACAGGGGGTTTTAGGCATATTAAGCTGTGATGGCTGGCGATAAATAATCATAGACTGCACAGCTTTAGGAGACACATATTGATATTCCCATTATTATGCAATCGCCTATACATAATGTGTCATAGAAATTAAAGTGACCTGGGCACTGCCGAATATTTTGACCTCATTCCTAACCTGCTACCATGACCCTCCTTATCTCGCTGTGATACTATGGCTTTACTCAGCTTTGGTATTGGAATTATTGGAGATATTAATGTCCTCTGGCTCGATGTAGTAAGGAACCTATTCTGCGGTTAGTAACCCGGCCATGGGGAGCATCACCTGTTGACAATTATGTTAATTGCCATCAACTGAGCAAGCCTTCCAGGAACATTTGAAAATAGAACATTTACAAACTTCCCGGTGAAGAATGCCTTGATGCTTGAGCCACAGAAGTTAGATCCATTAGATAGGAATGGAGCATAGATGGGAATATGTTATGTTCAACTACAGTTCCTGCGTGAAGTCAACTGGTCTCAAATTGCATCTCAACTGGTCCTTAATTACAAAAAAAAATCTGCAAGTACGGTTGCTCCAGTAAGAACCATGTGATAGTGTTCGATGTGGAGGCAACAAAGCAGGAACGCATTGCCATTGTCTAAGAATATGATGCATACTAGTACTACATTAACAAAGATAATGAAACAAACAATGAACAGGAAGGTAGTCGTAACTTTAATATAAATATATAGCAAATGACAAAATGATGGCGATGGTTGTGATGTCATTGCTGATTATGTAATTTATTATGATAAAGAACTATTTGTTTTAACAACTATTTCGTACAATTTTGGTAGTTTAGCAGATACAATAGTTTAACAAGTACAGTAACCTGAATTATTACCCCACATATGGACAATTGATGTATCCATATAGTCAGATATAGATATGCTGTGATATTGGAACTATAAAAAGAAACAAAAAGGTTAAATACAAACCACATTGTCATTGATGAACCAATTGCATACTTTGCACAATACAATCATATGCATTGACACAGAGGTTGGCCAATTGGCATTCAACTTTACCTAATTAGGGCCCACAAATTTCCTCTGTGTGTCTCAATGGCGGTCGGGCATCTGAACGTCGGGGATGCGTTAATTTGGGTCAATGAAGCCCATCAATAGTGTCGCAGATAATGACCCAACATTGGGTTAGTGAATCAAGCTGACTGGCCCATACAATAGAATGCTAACGTGTAACACATCGCTACACGATTCAAACAATATAATAATCCCCTTATCTTTTTCATCCCAGCTAATATATAAGGTCAAGTAGGCCACATTTGGATTGTGGCCTAGAGGAGCGAAAATAGGTAAGCGATAGGTTATCTAGTTTATTACGATCATGGCACTTCATTATTATAAGACAATCAATACAGGTTCAGCTATGAAAACGTGGAAAATGTGGAGAAATGTCGAGGATGTAATATAGGGCCTACAAACGATACTGAATTAGGCATGTTTGGCCTGATTTTGTGACCTTTGACCTAATAATATTTATTATTGATATACATCAATATACAAACAATAAAACTAATAACTATCAGCTATGTGAATATATAAAGTGATTTTCTGTTTTCCCGATCACGTAAAACCACTATTTTGTACCGCGATAGGCGAAAAAATGTAAAACTCGTTATTTCAAAATGCTCAATGCTGTGAGAAAGCCATCATGCGGTTTCATAGGGTACAATACCTATATAACATGAAAACATTGAGAACAAACTTTTGGAGCCACTGTCCAGTCATTAGGATTTAGCCCATTCGACCGTGTATTCGGCCACGAGGGAGCCTGGATCCTGTAAAACATTCAAAGAACCTAGCTCTAATGATCTGATGTCATGTGTAGCGAAAAGAAAAACTCATTTGTAGGATGCATTTTCCGTTGCCCATGATGTATTAAACAAATTTCAAACAAAGAATTTGTATGATGATTTAATTGCGATTATAAGTGGGAGCTGTCCTCATTCGAACTAACAGTGATAAGATTGATAAGCCAATTTGCTACTATTAAAAAAATCTCACCAATTTGATATGGCTTCCCCACCCTAGCTCCTCAGTAGTCCGGCTCCCTGTTGACGAACATGCTTTGGCCTCGACTATGACACATGATCACGCTAAAGATTTGTACGCCTCCGAGTTCGGTCCGCTGAGAATATAGGCGCTATGGAAGTTTGATTGATTGATTGATTGATTGATTGATTGATTGATTGATTGATTGATTGATTGATTGATTGATTGATTGATTGATTGATTGATTGATTGATTGATTGATTGATTGATTGATTGATTGATTGATTGATTGATTGATTGATTGATTGATTGATTGATTGATTGATTGATTGATTGATTGATTGATTGATTGATGGATATCAGCTTAGCTATTCAACAGTAGAAAAAGCGCTCGGTCTAGTACACCAGTACTACAGTACTACATATCTGCATTTTGAGGGTAACATTGTTTTGACTGATAACGTTTCTTCTGTATTGATTATGCCTGTCTAGCATAGGCCTACCTAGGATGAGATCTAGGCGGATGTGGGACTCTCACCCATCAAATCAAGTTGTCATAAATTCATACCATAAACTAAACTGGCGTGCAAAGCACATCCGTGATTTCTTACTTCTCTGGGCGGGGGCCCTAGGGTAGTGGTTAGCACCGCTGCCTTTCACGCCAGAGTTCGGGGTTTGGTTCCCGGTCGCGGCGGTTTAAAAGAAACAAAAATGTTTCTTCCCCATCCACGTGTGAAAGTCAGTATTGTATGAAGCCTCCGTGACCGAGAGGCAGCGTGCTCGGCCTCAGGCCGCCAGGGCTCGAATTTCGAATCCTGTGTGGCCCGATTCATTTCATTTTATTTCTTACTTCTCTAGTGATGAAAAATTACGGCTTACTTTTCATGCCAGGGTCAGTAACGGAAATAAACGATGCGTTGGGCCAATGCTGGTTTAATATTGACCCGCGACATCGCCCCGACATTAATCCACCAGTAGGGCCATGTGTAAACGGCTCATGTCTGGTGGCTAATTGCTGCCAACTAGAATTCTGCTCTGCAAAGCAAAAAGGCAGTATCTGCTCACTTCACAAGTGAGCAGATACTGCCTTTTGTCTTTGCACGGCAGATTACTGCTGTTGCAGTGCCAAGCCTGCAGATCGGCCTGCCTCATCCTCACGCGAGCACCACACACCTGTGGCGCGCAGGCAATGCCTCTCTCTGTCTCTCTGCAGACAGCCGGCCACTTCCAGCGGAGCAGTTGTTTGGCCTGCAGTATCTGCGACCCATCTCCTTGGGATCATTGTGTGTTGTAAATGCGGAAAAAGAGCTGATCGATGTTGCAACAGTAGCACACAGCGCCGCACTTATACGTAATACCAAACGAATTAAACTTGCACGATTTTCCAGACAGCGCTTTTCGTCGAAGAAATAAGCGCAGAGATTGACTGCTAAACTAAAAGTCATAAGTGTCGTGGGAAGTTTTCCGAACTTGTAACCGCTTTTTGACTGATCCATTCACATCTGGATTTATTCAGTAGGTGGCGACAATTTACGTTGTTCACACATTCGTGTAGGCCTACTTGAATAATTGACAACTTGACATTGACAAGGCCTTATACTTACATCAGTTTATTGCTTGCGGCGCCAGTTTGGCAGTGGCAGATATGGATGAAGACACAGGCTGGTTCTTGTCTGAGGCCCCGGCCACGATGGCGTCAGCGGCCTCCAACACCAGCTGGCCCATTGGCAACATCACCTTGTCTTCAAACACCACCATACCAGGTAGGTTCACACACGTATTTGATTTGAAACCTTGTGTTGTGTGCACGACCAGGTCCGAGTACTTTTCGAAGCATGTTTCAGACCTAGTGAATTGTCACAAAAATTGATATAATAAGTTGTGATATGTTAGTAAATAAACTAGTCAGTTTGGGAGATGTCTATTTAGTCATAATCAAACATATGGTTTCATCATAAAAAGTTGAAAATTCCGTTATCAGGCCAAGGACCAGTAATTTCGTTATCAGACCAAGGACCAGTAATTCCGTTATCAGGCCAAGGACCAGTGATTCCGTTATCAGACCAAGAACCAGTAATTCCGTTATCAGGCCAAGGACCAGTAATTCCGTTATCAGACCAAGGACCAGTAATTCCGTTATCAGGCCAAGGACCAGTGATTCCGTTATCAGGCCAAGGACCAGTAATTCTGTTATCAGGCCATGGTCTAGAACTCAAGTTATTTTTAGCTAATTAAAATTAGCTTCAGTCTATCATGTCTGTGTAAGCGTAACAAGCTGTCACCATACTGGTAATTATTTGTACATATTAAGATAATCTGATAATGGAACCCGGCTGCGTTAGCAGCCAACTACGCACTCGCATCAGCTTAAATGAGTAAATTAAGTCAAATAATTTATCACGATCGGCCTGCATGGGTGACAGAAATTTAAACTGTGGCAATGAACATACACTGTAACTGCCTCTCTCGCTAGTATCGGCGTGGATAACAATCAAGTAATAACAACAATTGCGTCGCACTGTACACGGTACACGCCGTACAAAACCCCGCCCAGTGCTAATTGGGAAGCTATCAGGCAACAAATTAGGAGCTGCTGGACATCCTTTTCAAAAAATAGTCCCAGCCGTTCTGTTAATGAAAATTGGTTGAAACTAAAATCCATTCTAAATCAATGCCTGGACAAATTTATACCAACCAAAATGACTTCCCCTCGGGAAAATCTACCTTGGCTATTCAAATCACTTCTCGCATCTATTCGGAAAAAAACATCTCTATATAGTAAAGCCAAGTGTACGAATAAAGCTGACCTTTGGTCAAAGTACAAATTATGTAAACGACAGACCCAGCGTGCCATCAGGTCTGCCAGGTGGTCTTTTTTTTAAAACAAACTTTCTGCATCTTTAGAACAAAAAAATTCAAGACCACTCGTTATATCAAATGAAAACGTCAGGATGGAAATGGTGTCTCTCCTTTGAAGGAAAACGGCCAGCTGCATTCAGATAGCAGACGTAAGGCCGAAATATTAAGCAACCAATTTTGCTCAGTTTTTACCTCGGAAGACACCTCAAATATACCTAAACTACCCGGACCACCGAATACTGAAATGCCTAAATTTGAAATTACTGTTCAAGGTGTAACTAAATTACTTGAGGGTTTAAACGGCGGGAAGGCACTCGGACCAGACGAGCTCCCGAGTCTGATTCTGAATGCTGCCAACGAAATATCTCCCTTTCTTTATTTTTGACCAATCTCTACAGACGGGCAAATTACCAGGGTAGAGGCTAATGTTGCCCCAGTCTTCAAAAAAGGGGATCGGCACTCTCCGGCAAACTACAGGTCGATATCCCTCACATGTGTTTGTGCCAAATTACTCGAACACATCATTTGTAAACAAATTATGTCTCATTTTTCGAAAAACGAAATTTTAACACCTGTACAACATGGCTTTGATCTTAACACTCATGCGAAAGCCAGCTTTTGATTACAACTGATAAATTTATTCAAAATTTTAAAGGCAAGACACAAACAAATGTTGTTGTCTTAGATTTTAGTAAGGCCTTTGACGTTGTCCCCCACCAACGCCTCTTGCACAAACTCGACCACTACGGAATTCGGGGAACAACTCTTAATTGGATTCAAAATTTCCTGACCAATAGAACCTAAAATCGATCGGCAGCGGTGCTAACCACTACCATAGGGCCCCCGCCCGACTGCAGGAGAGAAGAAGTTGAGTTCACGGGGTTCCGTCGATAACATGGTCAGGTGGGACGCCAGTCGAAGTTTAAAGGTCGTGAACAGATTCCCTTTTCAGTTACTTGGGGGTGTGTCACGCTACCGCGATCCACAACTTCAAGTGACTGAAAGTTACCCGGGTACAGCTATAAGCGTTCCAATCTCTCAATAACACTATGAGTATGAGTACCACATAACACAATCATCACTTCCATGCTACGCGGGTCTCAGCCATAGTATTACAGCTAGAGATCAGAACCGCATAGCCAAACTCTGTATATTTGATTGACAGGTGCTCCAGAACAGACATGGAGACATGCATGTGGGCTGCACTTACTATCTAATCCCATATTTATTGAAATTGTAAAAATAGCCCAGACACTTTGCATCCGTAAGCCTACACGAGTTTGCAAGGCTATGACGTGATTTAAAAAGAAACAAAATCACAGCTAATAACTGTTGTTGTTAATATAGAGAAAAACCAAGGTAGGCTATACGTGAATATTATAAAAAAACGGTAATCACAGTTCATGCTCACCTGAAAAGACAGTTCTTTGTTGTGTTATTTTTTAAAGTTGTTGCATAGTAAGTGTATTTTCACATTATTTTGTATAAAAGTAGGAATAGTTGATAATATATTTATATTGATACAAAACAGTAACAAAATGAGATAACGGGATTTGTCAAGTTAAAAAAATTAAAAAAATCCGAGAAAAGCTCGGAAGTGGTTGGGTGGGTCAAGCCTCAACTCGGATTTTCTTTTTTTAGGGAAATCTTGTATTTTTTGTGTGTTTTTTATGTTTTTTGTTTCGCTGTACATGTTTCCAAAAATTGGATAGGGGGGGGGGTTGGTATGGGGGGGGGGGTCTGGCCAATCCGAGTTTTTCTTGGATTTTTGGATTTTTTTAAACTTGACAAGACGATCCAGTCTGTTTATGTACATCATGACACTTGCGCATCCGTCAACCCTTGAAATACACGTGAAGTTATGGGAGAACTATTTGATTCCTCGCCATAATTATGGATTGGTGTCTGTCAGATAAGCTAGCCTAGTTTTGAAATATGTTGAGCACATTTCCGCTAAGTCCATATGATCTTAGTTTATAAATCAGTGAATAATGTGGCGCAGAATCAAACGCTTTACAAAAATCATGATATATTTTGTAATTTCACTACCTTGATCAAATAATTTTGCTAAATTAACGTGACCATATTTATCAAATATATTTGAGGTAGTTAACCACTGTTAACCGTTTGTGAATAAAACCATGTTGCACATGGCTAATAAATAGTTAACTAACAGGATTTAAATAGTACTCCAGGATCTAACGGACGTGAGTGTGCAAATCGCGTAGACTCGGTTTTTCTCCAGATAATGTTTATATGACCATAGAAGATCATGAACAATCATGTTGTTTTTTCAGATGATGTTTATATGACCATAGAAGATCATGATTAATGATGTTTTTTCTGCAGGCTCCTATTTTGATTTCTGCCATGAATAATGTTCACCAATTTTAGTTACACCATCGGAGTCCTGGGACCATTAGCTATTCATTAGTAAAAAATCCACATTGTATATGCTTAAGCTGTCTCATTTATATTTAGAACTATTATTTTCACAGAAGCAGAAGACTTCAACTATGTAGCCTATGCCCTTATTAGTAAATAAATTAATTATCTCACGGCTTCCGGAATAAAATTGATCGCTATGGTTAATGTGTGAAAATATTATGTTTCTATGTTTAACTGTATGTAGAATAGGATATACTTTTGTTCCGCAATCAAAATTTGAAAGAACCAATGTATTACTGTGATAATTGGGTCTAGCTATCCATCAAATTCAGTACAAAATCTGTGATAACAATAAGCAAACAATAGCAATAATAACAGCTTTCTTACATATTTTTCAATATTGATTGATATATTCTATGTCGTTCTGGACGTCGTCGAACAAATTCATTTCCCAAATGGATTGCATGATTATTTGAAACAACAAATTGTCCATGACCACGCTATATTATACTATATATATATATACTATAGGCTGTAGCTCGGTTACCGGCGAAATCAAATTATGGTACCACTTTTCATGATCTATTATAGTCATATAAACATCTGGAGAAAGCTTGATTTGCACACTCGCGTTCATCAGAGAAAGAAGTATGGTTAAAAAATGGTGTACAATGTGCCATTAACTTACAAACATTGTGCAACCAAGAAATTGACCTATAGTTTGCAACGATTTATTTTCTGTCGTTTCTTAATACGAGTACAATATATGTGTGTTCCCCAGCTGACAAGCTACGATGAATGATGGTGCTAATTATGTGGGATGAATATATAAAATAAGGAAATGTATATTATTTGGTGTTGTACTGTTAGTTATGCCTGATTAATCTATCAATTTTACTAACTTTTATTCAGCCAACTTTATATTTGTCAAACAAACAACATGAATAATATTGTTATTTTTTATCATACCGTGATGTATCATGATTAACATGAATTAAAATGACAGATTTATGACCGAGAATTTATTGACACTCTCAATTATTACGATTATATGTCCGCAAGTTCTACATGCGTAGGTCTAATAATATACTATTAGGCCTACGTATGTAAAAAAATACATATATATTCATATGTTATGTTACAATGATATATAAAATAAACAATTACTATATTATGTCGTTTGTTTTCGAAGAATTTATGTAGAACTATACAAGGCTACCTCTATAATTGTATTGGATCCCCATACCAAGCAGTCGCACCGGATTTGTTGTATCCTTCTCTGTTTTATAGTAGAGCGGATAAGCACTTTATAAAAAAAACATGGAATTTTGTTTATGATATCTATAAACCATAATGTTCATTTCAGACGTGGAGCCATTTTGCATTTGACCTCTGGTGACCGCTAGAGGTCAATAACCTTGAATATCTATTTTATTAGCATGCGTTTTTCTTTACCTTTTCGTTTGCGTGTTCTTTTACGTTCATGGTTTCTAGTAGTACATTTTCGTTTCTAACGTCAGGAAACGTCACATTACATGTATCTTCATCTTGTATTTCGAGCCACCCCCTGCAAATTATAAACCACATGAATACATCGGCAAATATCACCAGTCATCTCGAAACCTACTGTGCTGTTACTATGCATGAAATAAGTAGAGCCGCACACCATTATATATACATTCGGTGTTGCTAACATGGATAACCAATCAAGTAATTAGAGGCACACACTATAAACAGTACTGTCTGGTAAAAAACAAACAGCAGGAGCTGTTTACTTTTCAAATGAGTAGTTACTGCTGTGTGCATTACAGGTCAGGGTTTCATGGGGTTATGGTTAACACGGTGCTGACCGCGTCACCTTAACACTGAGCTGACCGCGTCACGTTGACAAGGTGCTGACCGAGTCACGTTAACACGGTGCTGATCGCGTCACGTTAACACGGTGCTGACTGAGTCACGTTAACACGGTGCTGACCGCGTCACGTTAACACGGTGCTGACCGCGTCACGTTGACAAAGTGCTGACCGAGTCACGTTAACACGGTGCTGACCGAGCCACGTTAACACGGTGCTGACCAAGTCACGTTAACACGGTGCTGACCGCGTCACGTTAACACGGTGCTGACCGCGTCACGTTAACACGGTGCTGACCGCGTCATGTTAACACTGTGCTGACCGCGCCACGTTAACACTGTGCTGACCGCGTCACGTTAACAAGGTGCTGACCGAGTCACGTTAACACGGTGCTGACCGCGTCACGTCAACACGGTGCTGACCTCGTCACGTTAACACGGTGCTGACCGCGTCACGTTAACACGGTGCTGACCGCATCACCGTTTACTAAAACGGTCGTGCAGTTTTTTTATGTGTACGAATCGACATTCAGGGGGGCAGACCCATTATCTGAAGAAAACGGGGCGCCTGGACTTGCCCCCAAGTATTATTTGGCATATTGTTTGCCAATTTAGGTGATTTTTTATATAATTTGACGGAAATTGGGGGGGGGGGATTTTCGTGCCCTATATTTGGTACACGATTCATCACGAGATTGTTTAATTTCCCCGGGCACAAATACTATTTGCTCAACTTTGCATCAACATCCCGAGCGTCGGTCCATCGTGATGCCGATGTCATTCAACAACGTTTTATGCAGAATATTCTTTGAAACGTGTGTTGTTACAGCAGAATCACGGTAGGAAAAATTCTATCCCGTTTGAAATGACATTAATGAATTAATAAAAATGCTTTATGCCACGTTTGTGCACATGCACAGGCTAAACTGTGAAGGTAATGTGAATCGGACATTACACTGCTCTCCATTCTGGGGGTAGACATACTGCATATCATCTATACCATGTGTATTTTGCCGTGCAAAGACAAATAAAAGTTCGCCTGCAACCAAGCAATAATGGAATATCAACTGGGCTACAAAGTTGATGAATATTCGTAGATTAATTATTACGAAACCACCTCTTCTAAAATCACACTTTCGAAATACACATATATGTCGTGTTTATAAGTCATTATATCGAAAAAAATGATTTCGAATATTCATAAGGTGTAAAAATGTAAAAATGTTCGATATAAGGAAATGATTTTGGACACATTGAGGGGACACTAAATAATGTGGGAGGTAAATGTTGAGAACAGTACACCAGAAGGTTTGTGGAAGCAAAATTTGTCCAGTCACAGAACCACAAACCGACCGCCTAAACATGCTAAAAGCAAGCTACCATTATTATGTCGCTCATCTGTGAAGTCCAAATAGCTAGAAGTAGGAAATTGTTGCTTTACGTCACTTTTGTGCACTAATGGTCATTTGAGTGACATTTTAATCGATAAAAGCAGTGCAGAATGAGATAAATGATACACAGATGATGGTGTGAGGGTGAAGTGGTAGGGCATGGTGGGTTGTTGTCACTCCAGCAGCATGTAAAACGGACGTTAGCCAACCTCAGCCTCGCTTTGGGATGCTAATCTTTTACGGCGTGCCAATAAAACAACACAACGCCCTGCACTCATGTTCTCCCTATATATATATATATATTGTTTATAATTATTGTTATTATTTTAACGTATCACAATAATTTTACTCTACAAAAACATGACAAAACACTTTTTACTCAGAGCTTCTAATTACATGTTTCCATTTGCTCCTCATTTCCTTTAATTCCTATAACACGAGAATTGCCAGCTACAGCGCAATTTGCTGATAGCAATAAAACCAAGATCTCGACCCCTGCCTCACGAACCATGCCAAATAGGTGTCGAGATTAACACTGCCTTGCAAAGGCAAACAGCAGTGATTGCTTACTTCCCAAGTAAGCAATCACTGCGGTTTGTTTTTGCAGGGCAGAAGAGGATTAAACATCATCGAATCGATCCTTGGCCACGGCGTGCCATGCATTTCGTTTCCAAGACGCCACCAGCTCGAAGCCCCACTTCATTGCTTCCTGCGCGCACATCGCTCACAACGACGGCGAGTGGGGCTAGAGACACGGGAGCGATCAATCAAATAGGAATTTTAATCAGCTAATTACTTAATCTGCCACTTGATCATTCTGAAAGGGAAATCTTTTTTATGGTACAAACGCCCGACCTGTGTCACTGAGTCCTGTATACGTGTTTTAGAAGCAACACCGGAACCCGCAACGGTGTCTCAGCCTGCGGGTTCCTGTGTGAGACCTAACCTGAGATACCCTGCGGGTTCCGATATGTGACACCCTGCGGTCTTCTTCGATGTGAGACCTTACCTGAGACACCTTGCGGGTTCCGATATGAGACCTTGTCTGTGACACCCTGCGGGTTTCGATGTGGAACCTTACCTGTGATACCCTGCGGGTTTCGATGTGAGACCTTACCTGAGAGACCCTGCGGGTTCCGATATGCGACCTTGTTTGAGACACCCTGCAGATTCCGATACGAGACCTTGCGTGAGACACCCTGCAGATTCCAATATGAGACCTTGTCTGTGACACTCTGCGGGTTTTGATGCGAGACCTTACCTGTGACACCCTGCGGGTTTCGCTGTGAGACCTTATTTGAGACACGCAGCGGGTTCCGATATGAAACTTTGTCTGTGACATCCTGCCGGTTCCGGTGCGAAACCTATCCTGTGATATTCTGCGGGTTTCGATATGAGACCTTACCTTTGACACCCTGCGGGTTTCGATATTAGACCTCACCTGTGACACCTTGCGGGTTTTGATGTGAGACTTTACCTGAGACACCCTGCGGGTTTCGATGTGTGACCTTGTCTGAGACGCCCTGCGGGTTCCGATGTGAGACCTTACCTGTGACACTCTGCGGTTCCCGATATGCGACCTTTCTTGAGACACCCTGCAGGTTTCAATTCGAGACCTTTCTGAGACACCCTGCGGGTTTCCATGTGGCACCTTTCCTGAGACACCTTGCGGGTTCCGATACGAGACCTTGTCTGAGACACCCTGCGGGTTCCAATGTGAGACCTTGTCGAAGACACCCTGCAGGTTTTGATGTCAGACATTTCCTGAGACACCTTGCGGGTTCGGAAATGCGTCCTTGTTTGGGACAGTGAGATCCTGCGAGTTTCGATGGAGACCTTGTCTGAGACATCCTACGGGTTTCGATGTGAGACCTTTCCTGAGATATCCTGCTCGTTCCGATATGAGACCTCACCTGTGACACCTTGCGGGTTTCGATGTGAGACTTTACCCGAGTCACCCTGTGGGTTTCGATGTGAGACCTTGTTTGAGACACCCTGCTGGTTTCGATGTAAGACCTTACCTTTGACACCCTGCGGGTTTCGATGTGACACCTTTCTTGAGACACCCTGCGGGTTTCAATGTGAGATCTTCCCTGAGACACCCTGCGGGTTTGATGTGAGATCTTACCTGAGACACCCTGTGGGTTCCGATATGCAACCTTTTTTGAAACACCCTGCGGGTTTCGATGTGATTCCTTTCCTGTGACACCCTGCGGGTTCCGATATGCGATCTCCTGAGACACGGAGACCCTGCGAGTTGCGATGTGAGACCTTGTCTGAAACAGTGAGACCTTGTCTGAAATAGTGAGACCTTGCGAGTTTCGACGTGAGACCTTGTCTGAGACACCCTGCGGGTTTTGGCGTGAGACCTTGTCTGGGACACCCTGCGGGTTTCAATGTGAGACCTTATCTGAGACATCCTGCGAGTTTAGATTCATGTGAGACTTTGCCTGAGATACATGTACCATCCGATGTACTTCACTCGTTTCACCAGTGTCTCCACGAACTTCAGACACAAGTATTCACCCCCAGAGTAGCTAATATTCACCAGCAGGGTTCAGAACATTCACCGCCACTGTTTGTACTGCCACGTACAGGTGTGTGGAAAAACCCTACTACTTGGCCTAAGATAGTGTAAAATAGCCCAATTCATGTTATTAGCACTGACGCTTCTGAAAATGAGATAACTTATAAATTATCTAGGCTAAATATACACTGATATAATACCGTACATAGTCAAGACTGTGCTTAGTTCATAATTTAAAAACTTCATTTAAATAATTATAAATAAATATAACATTGAAAGTTGGACACTCTTCGATACCCTCTTGTTAATAGCAGGCTTGCATGTCGCGCGCTGCCTGTACAGATTCCTATATTTTGACAAATGCGCTTCTAAACACTACAGACAAATCACGACTCACCTCACCGCTCATGCCTGATTTATGAATTGCTGGCTGCTGATTGGCAGACGGTGACGCAACAGACGACGAGACCCCTGGTGTTGAATATTAGCAAATGCTAGGAAGAAGATCAGTGGGTGACGTACTTTCCCACTCACTGATAGGTACCGATGTACATGAGACATTTCATCTCCAGAAGAAAGACATCAGTGACGTGCTGTGACGTCAATATGCGTCAATATTCGTAGTTAAGACGGGGATTTGAATCTACGAATCTACACTTTTGATCACACATCAATATTAATATGATTTCCACAAACCATGCAGCCCAATCAATTGGGGGTTGTCTATTCTATCTTGTCCGTGTGCTTATTGTCTGCATTCAAAGCTACAGTAGATCTCAATTATGATAGATTGGTTGCTCTGAGATAGATTGGTTGCTTTGACTGAGTTTGCTGTGATGGTATTTCAAAAATATGCTCGTCCCCCAATCATAGATTTAACATCGGTCGAGATCGCAATAGCAGTTAGATAATGTTGTTGCTATTCTTTGTTGAATATCAGCACACTAGATCGGTTGAATAGGCTATGGTTTATGTTTTTATGGTTTAACTGTACAGTGTCGATTGAAAATAACATTTATTTATTTCTCTTATTATATTATTATCTAATCTAGTATCCGGGACCCCGTTTTCTCAAGCGTTATGTCTTCGTTTTTTTAAGCTGTTGCGAGAAATGTCAACGATGGTAGGAGTGAGTCCAATCGCTCCTTGACTGAATACATGTCAAATAGATGTATGTATGAGGAATAGCTAATCTAACTAACGAGTTTTCAACAAACAGCGAGCGGTACTGCCTTGATAAAATATCTAACAGCGAGTCATGTGGTATTATACACAAAACATAAAAACCTATGTAGCCTTTTTATATATATATACCCTATATAACTTTTAAAAAGGCGTCATTTTTATTTTGCTTGAAAAATGTTTCTGTTGGTAGTATATTTTACATACAGGAATGTGTTGAGCCAAATACTTTTCTCTGAGTAATACTAATAATATACTGTTAAAATGGTGTAATGTTATTTTGAATAAAGCATTTCAAAATCGTTGGTAATTACATGTATATTATATATATATATAATGTATACTCAATAGCTCTGTTAGATCGATTGTTTTTCACCAGCCCATGTTGCATTGAAAAATGAGGGACATAAAATTCGGTATATTTTATAAAAGAAATAAATCTAATTTCTAAGTTATAATTTTCTGTAGTGATAAAGCTCTATGTAAACTGTTATTGAGATGTACGCTATAATTATCTTAGGTTGGTGTAATGTGGTCGTCTCTGATTCAAAAAATGCCTTGTGACATTACAATCAATGCAATTAACACTGGATCCACTTCTGCAGCATACTACTACAACACCCTGAGTGGAAATACTTTCCGATTTTTTTCTTCACAACTGAACCTCGTGAATTTCAAGTTGATCAGAGTTGTCGCTATTTCTAAGGAATGTCTGATGATTAAATGAATACAAAACTCGATTTACTTGCTGAAGATTAAATAAATTGGGTATTAATTTCTCCCCAGCTCCAATTTTTGAAATAACTTTATCATTTTCGACCGTATTGTAAACGGGCGTTGCTTCGTACATTATACGGCGACATATCTTTGTGTCGGCCTTGAGAGGTCCAATACAGGGGAATACAGGTGATAGTTTGCCTGTCACTAATCACCCTGGCACGTAGTTAGCATGCATCAATTTCTGGGAAAGTAGTCATATGATCCCGAATAGCTAGTCTAGTTACCTATCACAGGTGGGGCCTACGCAACATCCCGAAGAGGAGTGACATCTTCATCTCGCAACCTTTAATATAATCTACTTCGCGAAGACAAACAGCAGTATCTGCTCAATTAAAAAGTTAGCTGTTACTGCTGTTTGATTCCGCATGGCAGTTCGTACTGTGTGCCACAGTGTTACATCAGATACTAGTATTCCTGAGGCTAATTGCTGCTAGTAGCATAATCGTATCCGGTGTGGCCAAGTATTGGCAGTATTAAATAACTGCCCTCACCTCGTCGTACGGCATTCATGTTACCTTTACACCGCAAACCAGATTAGAGTCGTCTTTAATCTGTTTTATTAGCAGCTTAAATGACAGTTATTGGAAATTAAATGTGCGTTTAGATATCAAGATTTGCAAATGTTTGATCTCAAATTAAACAAATATGAGTAGTTTTTCACCCTATTGAAATTGCGGAGAGCGGTAGCGAGACGCAATTTCAAGTGAGTAAAAATGTAAATTATTTAATTTAGCGCTTTAAGGTGTACCGGGTAATGATTGAATAATAAAATGGCGATTGTACTCTGCGCCTTATTGTCCGGTAAGAAAAGTTTGTCTAGGAATTGGATCGATAGGGTTCAAATTTAAAATCCAGGAAGTTTGCGTCGTCAGATGTATTTCC